>MU832724.1:0-67989 GCA_029204225.1 Diphasiastrum complanatum
ATCATTTGCCATTCAAGACTCTCTTCCATCCATTGAAAAGTTGCACATGTTCTTGTGGCCGAGGAGAGTAGGCTTCTACACCTCAAGACAAGAATGGATAGCATGTCACTTAATGGAGGAGAGGAGAAAGCTAACTTTACATCTAAAGGCAAGAAAAAGCAAAATCCATTCAAGAAAAATCAAGGCAAGGAGGCTGAGATGAAGAATGAAGGATCTACCTCCAAAGGCAAAGTGAAGAACAAGGCAACACTAAAGTGTTTCTTTTGTGGAAAGAAAGGACACTTTGCCTCAGAATGCTACTTGAAGAAGAATCAACAAGCCAAAGGACATAAAGGGAACATTCCTCAAGAGGAAGAATATGGGGATGGATTCAACACATCCTTAATGGTTGCATCTACACCAACTTCAAGTCAAGACACATGGTGGATAGATAGTGGGGCTAGTTCCCACATGTCCTTTAACAAGCATTATTTTTCTACTCTTCTATCTTGTAATGACTCTAAGAAGTCAATATATACTGCTAGTGATCAAGCATGCAAGATAGATGGCATAGGATCTATACCTCTTTGTTTAGGCACATCTAAAAGGATAGATCTAGATAATGTTTTGTATGTTCCTACCATTTCAAGAAACTTGCTTAGTGTAGGACAATTTATGGACAATGGACTAGATGTACATTTCAAGAATGGAGTTTGTTTCATCTTGAAAAATGATAAGTGCATAGCTAGTGGAATTAAGCAAGGTAGACTTTTCAAGTTGGATGCTAATGTTACAAGTGAAAGTGTGAACTTGGCTAGGGAGGAGCTAACTCAAGTGGAGCTTTGGCATAAGAGATTAGGCCATCCTAATCTTCAATCTATGGAGTCAATGGCAAGCAAGGAACTAGCTCTCGGCCTACCAAGAACTTTCAAGAAGTGTGGAAAAATGTGTGAGGCATGTGGCCTTGCAAAGTCACACAAATCTTCTTACAAGAAATCTTCATCAAGATCTCTCTCTCCCTTGGATCTCATACATTCTGATGTACATAGTTTTTCACATGGAAGTAATGGAGGTGCCTTGATGTATGTAACTCTTATAGACGATTGTACTAGATTCACATGGATTGAGTTACTATCAAAGAAAAGTCTTGTTTATGAAACTTTCATTAAGTTCAAGTCTCTAGTAGAGAAACAACTTAGTACTTCTATCAAAGCACTAAGATGTGATAATGGAGGAGAGTACACCTCCAATAAAATGAAAGACTTTTGTGAGATCAATGGTATTAAGTTACAATAAACTTGTTCCTACACCCTCAACAAAATGGGGTGGCCGAGAGGAAAAATAGGAGTCTATGTGAATGTGCAAAGTCCTTGAGGCTTGATGCATCACTTCCCATCTCATTTTGGGGAGAAGCCATAACATGTGCTAATTATTTGTGTCATAGACTTCCTAGTAGTGCTATAGATGGGATCTCACCTTATCAAGCCTTGTTTGATAAGAAACCCAATGTAAAAGATTTTAAGATCTTTGGATGTACTTGTTATGTACACATTCCTTTGGAGACTAGAAGGAAAGAAGATGCTACCTCCTTCAAAGGAATCTTTGTTGGCTATGGAGAAAATAGCAAGGGATATAGAATATATGATCCTACATCCAAGAAAGTAAAGGTAAACAAGGATGTACTTTTTGATGAGCCACAATTTTCTAAGAGCTTGTCAAATGGATCTAACCCATTGTGCATTGAAGATCTTGACAAATCCGAGGAGGATCTTGACAAACCTGAGGAGGATCATGACAAACCCGAGGATGGAGATTTGGATCCGAGTCAAAAGGGGCCAAGAAGATCATCAAGGAGCAAGGCCGAGCCCTCAAGGCTTACCTATGTGGACAAGGGAAAGCAAAAGGAAGGCTCTACATCTTATACCTCTTACTCTTTTTTAGCTACATTGATTGAAGAACCATCATCTTTTGAAGAAGCATGTAAATCTAAAGTTTGGAGAGATGCAATGCAAGTAGAGTATGATGCATTAGAAGAGAATCATACTTGGAATCTTGTAAATCTTCCAAGAGGAAAGAAACCACTTGCATGTAAGTGGATTTATAGAATTAAGTACAATCAAGATGGATCTATTAGTAAATACAAAGCTAGGCTTGTTGCTAAGGGATTTCTTCAAATAAAAGGATTGGATTATGAAGAAACATTTGCACCTGTAGCTAAGCTTTATTAGATTAATCATTTGCATTGCTACTTTGTTCAAATGGGATCTCTACCAAATGGATGTGACAAATGCCTTCTTGAATGGCTTCTTAGAAGAGGAAATCTACATGATGCAACCCAAGGGCTTCATCAAGGTTGGTGAGGAGCAAAAGGTTTGCTACTTAAGGAAGAGCCTATATGGCTTGAAGCAAGCACCTAGAGCTTGGTACTCTAGGTTGCATGATTTTCTCTATTCCCTTGGCTTTGTACTAAGTGCTTATCAACCTTCTTTATATTTCAAATGTAATGAAGGAAAGATCATCATTTTGGTTCTTTATGTTGATGACATCATTATGACAGGAAATGATGATGATGGCATAGGCAAAGTAAAAGTTGACTTATCTAGTGAGTTCAAGATGGTAGATCTAGGCTTCCTAAAGTTTATACTTGGGATAGAAGTGTCTAGAAGTAGCAATTGTACTTTCATAAGTCAATCTAAGTATGCTACTTCCATTCTTGAAAGATTTGGTATGAAAGATTGTAAGGGGATTGACACCCCTATGGAGCATGTTGTGAAAGCAACTAATGAAGGTGATGAAGCATCCTTTGAGGACATCACTCTCTTTAGGAAGCTTATAGGCTCTCTAATCTATTTAACTATCACTAGACCTGACTTAAGTTTTTGTGTAAGCAAGTTGAGCCAAAGTATGCAAGCTCCTTTAGTTCATCATTGGAAAAGTGCCAAGAGAGTACTTAGATATGTTTCTAGTACCAGATTTTTTGGCATACTTTATGAAGGATGCACTTGAGAGCCTACCCGGATTCAGATTTTGCAGGAGACAAGATGGATAGGAAGTCCATTAGTGCATTTGCAACATTTCTTTGTGGAGGAGTGATATCTTGGCTTTCCAAAAAGCAAGATACAATCTCACTATCTTCTTGTGAGGCCGAGTACAAGGCATTGACTTCAACAACCAAAGAGCTCCTATGGCTAAGAAGACTCTTGATGGAACTACATGTGCTAGAGGCCGAGGAGATCCCTTACATATTTTGTGACAATCAAGCTTCTCAACAAATTGCTTCAAATCCTATCTTCCATGCTAGAACAAAGCATATTGAGATAGCTCACCACTTTGTGAGGGAGAAGGTACAATCCAAGGAAGTGCAACTACATCATGTACCATCATCCGAATGCATAGCTAATATCTTAACCAAACCATTGTCCAAAGATCCATTTTTTAAGTTAAGATATGCTCTTGGAATTGTAGATAGATGTACACTAGATTTGCCAAGTTAGAAGTGAGGAGGAGTGTTGAAAATTGTCACTTCTCACTTGACATTGGTTCATGTAAATATTGATCAAACATTAGAATATGTTGATGATATGATTTCACACGTGTGGATCCTGTTCCCACGTGTTAAAGGATGTGCTTTTCATGTTTGTATATATCCAAATTGATTTTGTATCATTCTAGTTAGTGTGAACATGAAATGACTAGTTTTTAGTCAAGTTGACTAGTCACCTACAAATTAGCTTTTCCTTGCATGTGCATGAGTAAATGCTCCCACATGGCAAGTGGATGTTCACACGTGTGTATAGAGTACTAGAAGATAAGAGTTGACCATTTTCCTTAGATCCTATTTTGTAGGGAATATTCCTATATTCTAGGAGACTAGCTTTTTGGATTTTAGTCATATTCTAGAAGGTCAACTATTGGATAAGGATCAAGGATGGATAAAATGGATAGATTTGAGTGATGTGGCACTCTTCACACGTGTGAAGGCCTGCTGGACTTTACCAGACTCATGGATGTACTTGATCCATAAAAGGATCATCATTTTGCTAAGAAGATTGATGAGACTTTTGCACTCTACACTTTTGTGAGATTTCTAGTCATTTGTCTTGTGATTTTTATGCATGATTGCTATCTAGTATCATTGTACTTGTTGTTTCAGGTGCAGGCCGTACAGTGGACAGTACTCCACACGTGTGAAGCCGCTCTCACTAAAAAATGATGTGTTGATCCATTGCTCTTGCTTAAATCCAAGTGTAGTGAATCTAGATCAAGATCTAATGTGTAGAACTTGATAGATTCATTGATTAAGCAACCAATAACTCTCTATGATTGTAAAGTACAATCATTATTGTCCTAAAAACTGTAAAATTTATCATGGTTGACACGTTCAGATTCTTGGTGATCCGAGGAACTAAGAGTAAGGGTTGTTTTAAGTTTTTCAAATACTGATTGCCAAAACTTGCCAGTGAATTTGGAGTCACAATCACTAACAATATCATTTGACAAACCATACAATCTGAACAACTTTTGTCGCACTCAGGCACCACCCCTATCTCAACTCACTCTGAACTACCCATCCCCTCAGCCTCTGCTACTACCCTCACCTCTAATGTCTCACAACAATGCAAATATTCAAGGCCAATCATGACAACTTGTGGGATCTGGACCTCTTGTTGATGCGGCCACAATTGTACCTTTGGATTCAAGTGACGTTCTTGAAATTCATTCACACCTTGGGCGGATGATCCAGACTACGCTTGATCAGAAGATATTGATAGAAAAACAAATTGCAGATTTGGGATCAGAGAATACTCTTATCAACCAGAAACTGATCTTGGTGAACCGAGAGTTGAAGATAGCCAAGCAGCATGAAGACAAGTTAGAGGTAGAGCTAAAAAAGACAAAGCAATACATGGATGCCTTGGAGACATATGTTTCAAATCTCCAGAATGCGCTAACTACTGCACAAAACCAAGTTGATAAAGTTGTTCAGGATGCCAAGCAGCAAGTTCACCTATTGTAAGGCCAACTGGATATGGCACAACTTAAAAATGAGAGTATTTTAAGTGGATTGGATGCCATAGCCACAGAGTGGGACAACCTTCTCTACTCGCAAGCTCCCGATCATCCCATTTCTCAAGATGAACAAAGACTATGAAAAATTTGTTGTTCAGATATTGGAGACTACCCCCAGATCACTATGTTGACCATGCCACCTTTTTCGCCACCACAACAAGATCATGGTCAAGAAGATATGAGCATATATAAGATCAAATGGCACTAGAAGAAGAGACCACCATTGTTCCACAATCTACTAGATCAAGGCCATCTACATCTATGACCATACCATTGTTTCAAAAAGCAGTCACCATCGAGGAGGAGATACAAAAATTTCTACAACAACATCCGTATGAATCCTCGAGGGGTGGCTAGGTGATCAAGTTCAAGACTTCAAAAATTGAAGCAAACAAGGAATTGGATAAGCTACCTGCATTGGGTGAGCAACCACCATGGAGAAGAATAGTATTTGAAAAGAGTCTAGATTTCATTCGGAGTTATGTTGCGATCCCACGCCAGCTAGGTGGATCCATATTATGTTCTGATGCCACAATGAAATAAATGGAAGGATTTGGGTGTACCAATGGATAAAATCAAGGTCCATAGCCCAAATTGGCCAATCAACTATCAACCATTTAGTTGGACGATAGTAGTGGATTTCAATCGGGTCCTCCAGGCTTATTCACAAGAGTACAGGTTTTCACCATATCCGACAGGTAGGCAATCAGCTATTTTTGCAAAGGATTTGTCTAAGTTGGCGTCAGTACAAACAAGATGGGATGATTGCTTGCCAACTCTATTCTTTGATCCAAACATTCCAATGGCGTCTGATAGAGTTTAGGATCAATTGCCTATAGCCAGGTTCGACTATCATGCCGCGATGCTGGGTGGATCTTGGGAATCCAAATTCATTACATGGACAACTTCAAATTGGATATCCGATGCGTATAAATGTTTTTTTCCACATAAGACCGATTTCAATATGGTGCGCTTGAAATTTCTGAAAAAAGTGTAGTATCACTCAAAGCGCAAAGTCATAAATCTCGTGACGTGTACTTTTTGTGAGAGAGAAAGAGCATTCGAAATCTAGAGATAGTGTTATAAAAGATGGGACTGCATGGAGGCCATGTGAATCTTTCCAAGGACATTGAGTTGAGTAGAAAAACTCAGGACTTGCCGGAAAAAGTTTCCATGGGGGGTGCGAAAGCAAGGCATTTCTTGTCAAATCATACTAGACAAGGAAACAGTCTTCAATGGGAGTATTGGAAGAGTGTGTGAATGCACAAAAAATATTGGCTTGGATTCTCGTATGGCTACAACACGTGCAAAGGTGTGGCAAGCATTTGATGCTTTATCATTGACTATCAATAAAAAAGACTGGAGGGATAAAGAATATGATAGATATCTGAGGTAGCAATAAAGAGACTTTAAGGCTATTTACACAAGCAAATAAATTCAGAGGCCTAAAAGTCAACTTAGTGAGGGTCCTTTCCCACCAAATATTTGAATTTGGAAGTAAAGGGAGGTAGGAAATTAGGTCTACCTCTCAACTATAAAAGGAGACCATTTCCATTGTATTGCATATCCAATCTTGCAATTGCTAATCTAAAGCAATTCTCCCAATTGGATCTCTCTCTCTCTCTCTCTCTCTCTCTCTCTCTCTCTCTCTCTCTCTCTCTCTCTCTCTCTCTCTCTCTCTCTCTCTCTCTCTCTCTCTCTCTCTCTCTCTCTCTCTCTCTCTCTCTCTCTCTCTCTCTCTCTAACTTTCATCTCTCTTGATGTTTCTCTCTTCTTTCTCATGGGTTCACTCTTCCATTCTCTTGCTATCAGGTTGAAGGTTAGGCCATGCTCCCTTGGGAACGCAACTGCTACAAGTCGTGACAGGCAAGACCCCTACAATTTTGACACCGTTGCCAAGGAGCAATGTACTTTCATGTTGCTTGTTAGCATTTTCTTTCATATTTTGTGGCTAAAAAGCATTTAGGCATCTTGGTATTGGCATGCTAGGGTTAGATTTTCATTATGGATGTGATTTAAAAGAGTTATGTCCAAAAACAAAAAACAAATGTCGGGGGACTGTATTTTCTGTTTTTTAAATTTTTTTGCTCCTTTTGGTTCAATTTTCTCCTAGCTTTCTATTCTCTGTAATTCAATTCAAATAGCTAGGATTGTAGAGCATTAAAAGGGCTTTCTAGGCATATAAATGTTTTTGGATTCCGGTAAGTATTGAGCAATTTACAAATTTTTTAAGTTGGCAACAAAATTATGTAAACTTTGTCAAAAACTAGAAACTTTTTGTTTTTTTATTTTTCTACTCTTTTTTATTCAATTTTTGCCCAACCCAACTTTCTGTTATCTATAATTCGATCTGAATAGGTAGAGTTTTAGAGCATTGAAAGGGCTTTATGGAAATTTAATATTTTATGGATTTCGTCCAGTATTGAGCAAGTTATAATTTTTTGAAGTTGGCAACAAAATTCTCTAAACTTGTCATAAACCAAAACATTTCTGATTTTTTATTTTTCTGCCCTGTTTGATTCATTTTTTGTCCAACTTTATGTTTTTTCTTAATTTTATTTCAGTAGACAGGGTTATAGCCCATTGAGAAAGACAAATCCAAATAAATTGAGACAATATTCATATTTTCAGACTTCTTACCACCTAAAATTAACGAGTTAGGGAGATAAAAAGTGATTGCCTTTACTAGTTAGATAAACCTACTTTTTAAAGACAAATTTAAATTATGCCTACTTTGACTATGATTTGGAAGTCATTGGCCTATGGTTTTGGAATTGTATTTTATTATTGTTTGGAAATTCTAGTAATTATTGCCAAAAATTGGACACAAAGTCGTGCAAAGTATATTCATGATTTGAGACATTAGACCAAATTCAATCCAAATTAAAAATCCATTTTAATAATAGTTTTTTTTTATGAACTTGTGAAGACCAAATTGCACTTGATTTAAGGACCTTGGTTGATTATGCCACACCTTCCATGAATCATTTTTGAAGAAAGTATTCGAATTATGTCTTTCATTCTTTGGAGAGTCATGTTTTCAAGTATCGATGTCGTCCATCACATTGCGGTGTATGGGTAGGGTTGTTATTGACTGTGACCGACAAGGCCTAGAGTTAGAATTAAAGTAGAATCATTGTGGTATTGTACTGTGGGTCCTATCAATGGATAAAGATCAGTTGGCCTCACCACGAGGCAAGTGGACGGGACACGCGTCCCGCCAAAGGCAACCTGGATCATGCATGGGTTGCCTGAGTGAACAACTATATGTATAGTGTAATTTCATTTTGAGAAATACAGTTGCTATGTGAGCTTGCTGTGGAGAGTGTTTTCTATCTCATTACTGATCAAAAGTTGAAAGTAGAATTCGCCCATGATCGTTGCTTTGTGAAGGATGTGAACCAAAAGTTCAAAGTTATTGTGGATGGAGTAAGAGAGCGAATGCTACAATTAAGAGGCAAAATGGACATGGATCGTCCATTCCATCGCAAACTGAGTTGTGGCATAAGAGGCTTGGTCACTTGAACTTGGGAAGCCTCAGTTTGATGAGAAAATTGGAGATGGTAACAGGATTGCCTACTATAGAAGATCACTTGAAATTGATGTGCGAATCTTGTGTATATGGGAAGCAGCATCGAGAGAAGTTCAATAAAGGGGGTGTTGGAAGAGCAAAGAACATCCTAGATTTAATCCACACAGATTTATGCAGGCCTATGAGGACCATGTCCTTAGGTAAAGCCTTCTATTTCATGACCTTTATTGATGATATGTCATGTGAGACGTGGATCTACTTCTTGAAGAAGAAATCAGATGCATTTGATAACTTCAAGAACTTCAAAGCATTGGTCGAAAATCAGACAGGTAGGAAGATCAAAGTCCTAAGACCAGATAGTGGAGGTGAGTACAAGTCTAATGACTTCATTGATCTTTGTGATCAATGTGGGATTAAAAGACAATTTACGCAAGCTCATACTCCTGCTCTCAATGGTGTAGCTGAGCGCAAGAATCGTACGATTGTGGAAAGTGCCAGATCTATGCTAGTTGAGATGAAACTACCAAAAGTCTATCTTCAAAATAGAAGTCCTACCATTGCCATACCAAAGATAACACCTGAGGAAGCATTCACGAAAAAGAAGCCAAAGGTGAACCACTTGCGAATCTTTGGATGCAAGGCCTTTGTACACATTCCTAAGGAAGAGAGACGTAAACTTGATGTAAAAGCTATCAAGTGCATATTCCTAGAATATGATGATCTTGTGAAGGGCTATAGATGTTTTGATCCAGTGGAAAACAAAATCCATATAAGCCGTAAAGTTATCTTTGATGAATCCAAGATGTATGAAGACGAGGATGCTGAGAAGATAGACACATCCAGTGAGAAAGATGGTATAGTGAGGATACCACCTGATGATGATCCATTCATTGACCTTCTGAGTGATGAACATGAGGATACATCTCAAGACACTACTACTCAACCTCAAGAGACAAGTTGGAGAGGTAGGGACAAACCTTTTGGTGCAAGAAGGATTGAAGTTGCAAGTGACAAACGCAAGGAGAAGGATGTACCATGGGATACATTTTCACCAGGAAGCCGATCACCTGACAAGAAGCTCCCTAAGTGGTTTGAGAGATTGTTGGAGAGCCGCGACATGGATGACTTTTCAAGATCATCTAACCAGGGAGAGCTACAAAGATCAACAAGAGAGAAGACTCAACCTGAAAGGTATGAAGCAAATTTTGCTCTCTTATCTAGCATTATTCAAAGCAAAGAACCTTCGACTTATGGTGAAGTGAAGGATGATGACATTTGGGTCAAGGCCATGGGAGAGGAGATGGAGTCAATTGCACACAAAGCACAAGGCAAGATTGGTGATCAAAGGGTGCGCACAAAGTAAAGGCATCGACTATGAGGAGACCTTTGCGCCGGTTTGTAAGTGGAATACTCTACGTCTACTTGTTGCTTTAGCTTCACATTTTGGTTGGCCTTTGCATCAGATGGATGTAAAATTTGCTTTTCAAAATGGTGAGTTAGAAGAAGAAGTGTTCATGGATCAACCTGAAGGCCTTGTAGCGAAGGGACAGGTCGCTGAAGAAAGTGCTTTATGGTCTTAAACAAGCACCACGTGCGTGGTATAGCAGGATTGATGCCTACTTTCGTTCAAAGAGAATGGTGAGAACACATTCTGATCCAAATCTATATGTCTTATGCTTTGATGGTATGGTTGCTTTGATTGCTCTTTATGTTGATGACTTGATTATTACGGGAAATAATCAAGAGATGATAGACATGATCAAGAAAGACCTCATGGAACAATTCGAGATGATAGATCTCAGCCTGATGCATTACTGCCTTGGAGTAGAAGTGTGGCAAAAAGGACATGAATTGGGTTTAACACAGGTGAAGTATGTCAAAGACTTGCTGCACAGGTTTAAGTTGCAGGATTGCAAACCAGTAAACACTCCTATTGAACCAGGTAAAAAGCTTTCTAAGCTTGATGAGTCACAGTCATTTGATGCTATGCTGTATAGACAGTTAGTAGGGAGTTTGATTTATTTTACCATGACTAGACTAGATATATGCTATGTTGTTGGCATTGTAAGTCAGTTTATGGCAGCACCTACACGCATTGGAAGGCAGCTAAACGCATTTTGCATTATGTGAAAGGCACTTTAGAGTATGGCTTGATTTACAGGAAGCATGATGGTTTACCTGAATTGTGTGGCTATGTGGATGCGGATTGGAGAGGTGACTATGATGATTGTAGATCCACCACAGGGTGTGTATTCCAGTTTTGTGGTAGTTTCTTTTCCTGGTCTAGTAAGAAGCAAAGTACAATTGATCTTTCCACCACAGAAGCAGAGTATAAGGCAATGTGTAGTGCAGCATAGGAAGCTATATGGTTGAGACTCATCTTGGAAGAAGTTGGCATGAAGCAGAAAAATCCCATGACTTTACATAGCGACAGTCACAGTGGCATTCAGGTAGCAAAGAATCCAGTGTTCCATGCGAGAACTAAACACATTGAGATTCAGTATCACTTTATACGTGAGAGGCTATTGAGTCGTGAAATTTATGTTGTTCATTGTAGCACAGAAGAACAACTAGCTGATATTTTCACTAAGCCACTTACTGGAGAAAAGTTTGATAAGTTTAGATCAAAGCTTTCTGTACTTAAAGTTTGTTGACTTTAAAGCTATGTATATGACTGTATAAAAAGTAGACTCTACTTTAAGAGAGAGGGTTAGAACTAAAGTAGAATCACCATGTTACTGTACTATGTGTCCTACCACTGGATAAGGATCAGTTGGCCTCGCCACGAGGCAAGTCAACGGGACACGCATCCCGCCAACGACAACCTGGGTCATGCATGGGTTGCCTGAGTGAACAACTATATGTATAGTGTAATTTCATTTTGAGAAATACAGTTGCTATGTGAGTTTGTTGTGGAGAGTGTTTTCTGTGTGTGTTACTGTGTAGCATAATCTGTGTTCCTGTGCAAAGAAAATTCTAAGTCCTAGGCTCGAATCCGAACGGCTAAGTAGTGACATCTTAGGAGCGTGCTCCTCACTTGGTGTGCCCAAATGATGTTGCCAGGTTGTACATGTTGTATAGGTAGAAGTAGAGCAATGGAAGAGATCAAAATCCTTCCTTTTTGTAAAAATGGAAGTTTTTTTCTTGTGCTTTAATTTTTTGATGGCGGTTTCATGAAGCTTAATGGGTTCTAATTTCTTGTGAATAAAGTGTTAGTATCTTGAAAGAATACTTCAAATCAATGTATGGATTTATCTTTTATTTGATGTGAAAGTGAAGAGATGTGAAAGATCAAGCTATCGTCAATTACTTTGCAGAGTTTGGACACTATTGAACATATTTGAAATGTCACTACAAACTACTTGGACAGTGCTCGTGATGGAACAAAGGACCTTATCAACAATGAATTTATATCAAACCACCATAGATTTTTCATATCAAATAATGTTTTACTCCACCTAAGGAACTTGGAAGACGTATCACAACCTTCTTTCTAGCCATTACCTCCAATGACTTGAAGGTGAGGTGTCCCATCCTTTTATGCCAAACCTCTTGAATAGGTATTTGCTCCCTTGCAACACCTCCAACTTGGTTAGCAATAACACATGCATCTAGTTTGAACAACTTCCCTTGTCTTTTACCTTTTCCAATCAAGACATCCTTCTTTTTGATCATACAAGCATCTCCATCAAACTCAACCTTGAGGCCTTTACTTAGTATTTGACTCACACTAAGAAAATTCTTGGTAATAGATGGAATAAACAAGACATCCTCCAAATGAACATTCCTATTTGTAGAGAGAGAAATAAGAATTGTGCCAATCCCTTTGATTTCACACTACCATCATTGGCCTTGTAGGTCACCCTCTTGTCAACTCCATATGCCAACAAGAAAGTGAAATACTCTTTGTGAAAAGTCATGTGTGAGCTTGCTCCATTATCAATCCACCAAGGATCTAGATCTTGGCATCATTAGCAAGCATACTTGAAGACATCACAAAAGCATCATCATTTGCATCTTGAACATCCAAATCATTCTCATCAAGAGTAAGCTTATCTTGCTTGTCTCCTTGATTTCTCTTCTTCTTGTAGCACTCTTCTTAGAGTCAATACTCTAGAAGTAGACTTGGATTCATAAAGCTTCTTCAATGAATCCCAAGCATCCTTTGATAAAGTACTCTTACCAACTTCCTTGAGAATCTCATTGGTAACATTCATCTTTATCATGTGTAGGGCCAACAAGGTCCTGTTGTCATATAGGTAATATGAACTGAAAGGATATGGCAATGTGGTTATTGTGAAGATTATTAAAATATTATCTCCCTATCTCAAGTTTGGGGTCATGTCCATGATGATTTCCACTAGATTTCATGTTGTACATAAAAGGAGTGTGAATTGAGAACATATCCTTCTAGTGCAACTCGGATTTGAGTTAGGTAGGTTCAATTATGATGACATGCAGATGTTTAGATAGCATGCAAAGTCTTACTGTATGCATGCAAGCCACATGCAATCTGTGCATGCAACATGCAAAGTAGTTTCTGTGATCTACACATGTCTAGGCAATTTTTTGAGTTGACATGCAGTACATGCAACATCCATGCATGCAATTACACATGTGGATCTATGGTAGGTGATTTAATTCAGTTAAGTCGACTATCCATGCAACTCCACTGTAGGAATTTGAGTCTCTCTCATGTAGGGAAAGTTGGGCATGTTTTGCCATATTGTGAATATTGAGGTTTTGGTGTTTTGGACTCATTCTCTCTGTACTCGAGTTTTCTATGTATGATTTTTTCTCTCTACTCAAGAGCAGCCTCTTTCTCCCATACTGAACACTTAGAATTATTTTCTGACATTCATTTCTCATAGTGAAGAGTTAGATTTTTTTCATCAGATTATGCCATTGTGCTCTTACCTAAGATTTTTCAAGCAAACTGTTTTCTGATCAATCTTGTGCAATCACAACACCTCAGTAAGATCCTGTAGGGTGTGTGGTGAAGTTTACACGTGCTAAGAACTTCACATGGTATCAGAGCTTCATGCTTTGACGAGGTGAGGGTGTATACATCAGATCATCAGTGTTTTTGCTTGTATGAACTTGGATTTTCGAGAAGGATTCAAACTCGCTGAGAAACAAGCAATCTGTGGACCATAAGTGGATCAAATCAAGGCTGATCTAATCCAGCGGAGCTCTGTACAGACAGAGAACTAGCGTTTCTGTCAGATCTCAATCGGAGCATTTTTGTCAGATCTCAATTGGAGCACTTCTCTCGAATCTCGACCAAAGTGTTTTTGTCAAATCTCAACCGAAGCTTTCTTGTCAAGTGTCAACCGGAGCGTTTCTATCAAAACTCGATCGGGGCGACCTCTTCGACCTCAACAACACAAACTGTTAAATCTCGACCGGAGGCCCCAAATTCAAATCTCACGAACCGACACGTCCCATCTCGTTCGAAACTATAAGACGGCAACCATAAATGCCCTCACCCCGACGCCATTCGCACCTCAGCAAAGTGCGAATTCTAGAATTTTCTGGCGATGATCTGCTGGCGATTTCCTTGCTACTGTGACTGATCCTGACGCTCGATTGTTCAATCTTTCTATTCTTGTCTTCACACCATCTCTACCGACTATCAACCATCATCGTTAACATTCCACCGAGAGTGCCATCACCAAAACCTTACAACCTAACATCGCCGGCAGAATACATCATCTTACAAGTTTTTGCATGGGGTAGTGTCACGCGAGCACTCATCACGCTCTCGTTACACTATTGAACATCATCACAATCAGCATCGCAAATCGTGTATTTTCCTCCCAGTTCATTTCTCACACATATCCACCTTCACAAAATCACCATCCTTGACAAACACCTCCTACTTTCTGATATTCTACTTTCCATCCTTATTAACTCCACATCATTCTGTTCCCACCCTTTTTACATCATATTTCGTTTGCCAGCCACATTCCACACCGTTCTGTCCAGCACAACCCACTTCCATACAAATTCCTTTCCAAACTTCCATCTTTCACAACCCTTTTTCATACCGCATCATACTTTGCTTTCCACACATATTCCAGACCCTTCTACACCGCCATTTTCACCTCACATCTCAACCGAAGCCAGTCCTTCAGTCTCAACCGGAGCCACTCCTTCAGTCTCGACCGGAGCCAATCCTTCAGTCTCGACCGGAGCCACTCCTTCAGTCTCAACCGAAGCCACTCTTTCAGTCTTGACCAGAGCCCGTCCATCCATCTCAACCGACACCCTCCCTTACTTCTCAACCAACTCCAGTCCATTAAATCTCAACCAATGCCAGTCCACCAAATCTCAACCGATGCCCTTAACATTGTCTGAACTCTCAACCGACTCAATTTTTCCAGAACCTTATTTCTTCCATTTTCCACCATGTTGTCCAACCCCAGTTCCAGTTTTGATGATCCCAAAGAAAGTAAGCTCAACATCCAACTGCACAAGTTAGATCTTATAGAGATGCAGACCTGGTACCAGTAGGCGGAGTCATTCTTCAAGGAAATTGAATTCCGAATCCCTGTCCTGACGGGTTATCCAAGCCCGTACCTAGTACATATGGCATACGCCAACTATCATGCAACGGCAAGGTCATGCCAACTCATAGTTCCCTCTATCATGAACTATGTTTATAACGTATCTTTTGCAGCAGGCGACTTGCAACCTTATGGATTCCCTTGAGGACCAAATGTTGTCTCAAGGACACTCTAAAAGATAGAGCAAACAGCATGCTTCAAGTACATCGATCCCTCCATGGACAAGTGGAAGAACAAGGACGGGTACAGAGTGGAAGCCATCAATGAGCAGCAGCTGCAAGCAGCATGTGCCTATCTCACCAAATGCACACAAAAACCACGGACGAAAGTGCTGAGGGTACACACGTCCCTGTTTCACATGATTGCAGATTCATGACTACATGCCCAGAACCTCTATGATTGGGCACAGTTTGTCTTGAACTGCCTTTATGAGTGCATTAAGAACAAGCAGCTGATAATAGTCCTTGGATATCTCTTGACAGATAACACCCTCCACCAAGTCCAGAATGGGCCAAAGCTTCAACAACATCTGCAGCTTGCGGAAAAGGCATGGGACATTCCCATTGAGTCAAAAAAGTCCAAGCGTGCACGATCCAGAACTACGTCACCATCGGGATCCCAGCCTAAACGAGTAAACACTAGTATTCTCCCTCTGGTACAAAAGCAAAGAAGCCCACAACCGGACCCACAAACAGCTACAACCTCTAGAGCTCAAGAGGCCAATACCTCCAAGGCCCAGTTGCCAGACACAAGGCAACAAAGGATGCAAAAGAAGCTTCAAGCTGGGAGCACATCGGCAGTGGGATCAGTTTCAAATGGTTCCACCTTAGATGATAGAAGCTCATCCACGACATCACAACCACACTCGTCACCCTCACATATCATCGACGGGGGTGATGGAGCAACTACCTCTACACCAGCACCTGACACGACAGTATCTCAAGTCACCGGTTAGCTAGACAATGTCACCACCCCACCCACATTGATTATCGCCAACGCCACCAACATCACCATCGACACAAGTTCTGGGGACCGGGGGGGGAGTGGGGATATCTAGTCCCCAGGACACAAAAGCAGCTCAGCAACCACAAGACCAACAACCACAGACCCAGCAAGTCCACATATTGGACACATCGCAATATTTTGATGTTGCGGACCTGATGGAAATAAGCGACGACGACCTAGACAAGGTGGAGCAGCTAGGA
Organism: Diphasiastrum complanatum; assembly: GCA_029204225.1. Lineage (NCBI taxonomy): Eukaryota > Viridiplantae > Streptophyta > Lycopodiopsida > Lycopodiales > Lycopodiaceae > Diphasiastrum > Diphasiastrum complanatum. Next base: position 16,356 of record MU832724.1, read on the forward strand.
AGAAGTCTGACCCCTCCACTGACCACCACTACCACAACAGTTACTAACATCATCCCTCCACTCTCTCCACCTCCACCTCCATCTTCAGCTCTAACACAACGTTTATTTTTTGGTTTAGCCTCACCATCCCACACTCCAGATCAGTATCCAACCCTCACTAACCCTGAAAAGCTCATCGAAGCAGCCAAGCGCTCGATGATTGGCCTATCCAAAACAAGCTACCATATGCATTGGTTGGTGAGCCAATATCAAATGCTCGAGAGCAAGGTCCAGCACCAAGAAATTACACATCATCAAAGGCTGGCCAAAGAAAAAGAAAGTGAGATAGTGAAAATCAAATCTGTGATGGTCGGGCAGAAGACCAGTTTGGAAGAGGTTTAGCAGCAACTGAAGCACCAGATGGTCCAAATCGACCAAGTACGAGATGGATCATCTGGTGCAATGACAGCGATGCTCCTCTAGTCAAGCCCGAGGATATTCAATTCCACGCCGCACAGGCCTCAGCCATCCGGATGGAAAAGTATGTAAGGCTAATCCAAGAACGAGAGGCCGAGAAGAAAATTTTTGAAAATATTGTGGCCAAGCAAGAGAAGATCATCCTGGAGTCCCAAAAGCAGCTGGAAGACACAACGAAAGCCCTGCAGCAAGTCTTGGACAAGGTGAACCAATTGTGGGACACAACGTGCAAGGCCCAAATAGGCACTCATTCAAAGAAGCCACGGGACGATGATGAGAATGATGGAACAAGTAATCAGGACAAATAGACCCAACCTTCAGATGGTAGCTCGGGATCGGGTGGCCAGAGAGCCGATGCTACTTCCAGGAGTTTTCCTCGTCCCCCTCCCACCTTTAATCCCTCCTCCTACTTTGTATTTAATTTTTCTGAAACATTTATTCCAACTTACCCGATTCTTTCATCTTCTCTCTCTCCATCACCTTCTAGCAAAATAATGGGCCCATCAAAAGGTCTAGCTGACACATACAAAGCCTGACGGGACAAGTTCTTCCAACAACTCCACTCCCCCGGTGTGGCGTATAATTTGTTAAACCCACCCCCTCCGAAACCTGTCATTCCCGCACCCCTCTCTCCAGATCATTCCATCTCTAACCTTCCAGAAACTAACACCGACATGGGGGTGATGATGACTTCCTGGCAGATCAACCAGAAACAAGTAGGTTCTTGCCTAGGCAAGACACGGGTGCAACTGAGCCATCGACAAGCGAGCGAACTAAAGAAAAAGATATGGGCACCAAGGCCCTAGATGATTATCTGCAAGACCATCCTAACCGTGTAGGACAACTTCCCCTACCAGGCCCAGAGACAAATTGGCTGACACAAGAGAGTCAGAGAAGTTCAAGAGGAAATACCCTCTCAACATGAGGAGAGGCAAAGGGGACGTAGATCAAAGCCAATACTCCACCAGGGCCGAGATCATTATGGCATTACAACCACAACCGGAGTGGAAAAATAAGGTCCTGAAGGATAGCAGACGACTCCAAGAGTATCTGAAGGCACCGGCATGGAAGCGAGTGGATCCCTTCTACATGCCACTCAAACACAGAAATTCATGGCCGGTAGAAAAGCCACGAGTGGAGGTGGTAAACTGGCCAGTCATTCCGGGAATTTCAGAGAAAACCTCCCCGGATGATTTGAGGCTGCAGTTACTTGACTTCGGCCACAAGTACAAAATAGGTGCCAATTTTTGTGTGCAAGAAAGTGCTAAATATTGCAAATCTATGGCCTTTCTGATGCAGCAAGATTGTTTCTGGGATCGAGGCTTGGGTCCCATCAAGATCAACCCAAATGTAGCCCTCCAGTCAGAAGAAGACTATGAGATGATGGCCAGACTATACTACAGAGCGGCCTTCATGTCGTCATGCTATGTGACCATGGTGGAATACTAGCAGGAAATGGGCTATGTGGAAAAGCTAAGAGAATACCTGGGGCCTCTCAATTTTGGAAGTAAGCTCCGCTTCCAAGTTTTTGAAGCCCTAGGGCGAAAGATGAGCGAGAGAAAACAAACGGCACGACGGCGAGGCGAGCAGGACTCACAAGAAGTTCTCAAGAGGGCTGGAATGTAGCGGCCATTGAGAGACTTCCAATTTTGAAGAATAAGTTTTGCAGATAATAAACACCTAGTTTTACGGAAGCGAACAAAGATCCACGCTTTTCCAAGTGCCAAGCGGAAAGACATCACCGGTGTTGCAGTGGGTCTTGCAACAGATTAGGGGTGGATAATGCTGGTAGATTCCAGAGAATCCCCAGATGCCGAGCCAAGCCGAAGACCTCTCACCCATGACTGGGGAGGTCTCAGAAGGAGGAGAGCAGAAGAAGCTGATGAGAGCCGAGAAACTACTAGCTAGGATGACAGTGAAATATCTATGTGAGCCTACATGGTGTATCCCAGATAAGGAACGACCATGTAGGAGCTAGTCATATTTCCTAGGCTTTGTAAATAAATGTAGACCTCCCTTAAATTAGTTAGAGTGAGCCACCTTTTCATGGTGACCTTTAGTGGAAGGGCAAATTCCACATGTAATTTCTAGTTTGGTGGAACTGCCACTTAGGCTGCACATGGGCAGCCTTCTTGCTTATTTAAGGGCCCCCCTCTCTTGTGAGGGAGCTTTGAATATATCGTCAAGTCCTCTTGAGTAAATAAAGAAGATCCTCCAAGAGTTCTTGATAATTACTAAGCTCCTTGTTCATGGCAATCTTCTTGAGTGAAGTTTCTATGAACATGCTTTGATTCCCTTGTATTGTGGATTAACTAGGTTCTTGTTTGTTTCCTTGCTTAGTTGTGGATTAGTCATTTCTTGTTGTGGAATAAGGTAGGAATCGGTGTAGATCTTGCAGACTTTCTTACATTCCAGTTCTTGATTGTTCTTGGGCATTCTAAGCATCAAGAGATGAGTGTTTCTTGATTCTTGGACTGTCAAAATGTTGTTAGGAATCTAGTTTCTTGTTTCTTGTTTCAGTAGTTAATCTTATTCTTGATTGCTTTTTTATTTAGTAGATAGTGGTAGAATTGCTCCCTGTTCCAGAACGTTGATCTTCTTGAGCTAAGTCTGGTTACATGGCTTGTTTATGCATGTAGCTGAGTATCGGATCCGTGACTCCCCACTGACAGGCTGGAGAATTTCAGAGAATGAAGAAAGATTGGTATGAAGAAGTAAAAGAAACAAAACCGTGTTCACAGATTCAGTGAATCTATGAACAACATGGAGCTTAATGCTTTGAAAAGGTGAGGGTGTATACATCAGATCATCAGTGTATTTGCTTGCAGAAACTCAGATTTGGGAGAGGGATTCAAACAAGTTGAGAAACAAGCAATCTGAGGATCATAAGTGGATGAAATCAAGGCTGATCTGATCCAGCGGAGCTCTGTATGGACATAGAGCTCACATGTGTGAAATCAGCCCTCATTAATGAGTGCTACTTCTCAAGGAATGATCCAAATTTGATGTTCTATAGCTTGTTGGATAGGTATTGAAGAGTATAATGTGTTGCTCTTGTTTCTAAATCGATTTGATTTGTTTTTAGAAGAGTTTTAGGCAATCAGAGATTTTGAGAGGGCACTCAACTCATGGGATATGCCAAAGTGAGCACACATCTGTCTTTACCATTTTCATCAATTTTCACTGTCAATCAAGTAGAATTGAATAGAAGTGAGTGTTCTGAGGTCTTAGCCTTTTCATCTCACACATATTACTGTGTTTGAGTTGAAAGTAAGTTCCTAGAGAGTTTATCAGTACTTTGAAACTCGTGGGAGAGACAGACTTCTTGCTTGCATGTGCTTCTTGTTCTGTGACTGAAGCAAGATCCAAATTCAAGATAGATTGCTTTTCTGTGTTGAGAATTTGTTCTCACATATGTTGCTAGATTTCATAGGATGGATAAACATCTGTGTTAGATCCTAGATTGAGATAACAAGCAGCATTCTTTCAACTCCATTTTTTATCATTACTAGAATTTCTCATAAAGAAGATGTCTTCATCTAGTTCACATTTCTTAGAGCATAGTGAGAGATTAGCATCTTCCAATTATGCAATGTGGAAGATTAGAATGGAACCATTATTGATTCTACATGATGTAATTGATATTGTGAGTGGAGCTGAAGAAGAACCTGCTGCACCTAATGAAGCTGTAGCATTTCACAAAAGAACCAGAATTGCCCTTCATTTCATAAAAATGAATGTTACCAATGAAGTGTTAAGAGAGATCAGCACATGCACCACTACCAAGGAAGCTTCGGATACTCTAAAAACAATCTATGAAATCAAAAATACTTATAGATTGCTTGCACTTAGAAACCAGATATTTCTAAGTTATTAGAGAGTAGATGAGAGTGCTTCATCATATGTCATGAGAGTTAAGGATCTTCATCAAGAGTTAGCTGGTATTGGTGATGCTCTTAAGAACACTGAACTTGTTCAAGTAGTCCTAAATGGACTTAGAGATGAGTATGACAATATTGTGCAGACTTATGCTGTCAGGAGGATCTTCCATCCTTGGAGACACTGCAAGGTGTTTTCATTGCTGAAGAAAGCAAGCAAGAGAACAAGATGTTGAGGATCAACAGACTTTCATTGAAAGATGGTGGAGATGACAAAGCACTTTTCATTAGAGAAAAGTCAAGAGGCAAGGGCAAAGGACAAAAATACTTCAAGGAGGACAAAGCCAAAGAAGGTGGTGAGGATCAGTCCTCACAAGCTGCAACATCTAGTGGCAAGAAGAAGTTGTCAAAGATCAAGTGTTTTTTCTATGGCAAGAAAGGACACTATGCATCAAACTGTTTCAAGAAGAAGAACCAATCTAAGCAAGCTAACCTTACTAATGAGGATGAGTGTGAGGGTGTAGAGAGTGAAAGAGAGGATTCACTAATGATGTCTCATCTTTTCCTTTTAAGAATGAAGAAGTCTGGTGGATAGATAGTGGGGCTAGTTCCCATATGTCTAGTTCTAGGAACTCTTTCACTAATCTCATGCCATATCTAGGTGCAAAAATATCAATCTATACTGCTAATGATGTAGAGTGTAGAATTGAAGGAATAGGTAGTATTCCTTTGCATGCATCATCATCAAAATTCTTTTTGCTTACATGATGTATTGTATGTACCTAGATTAACCAAGAATCTCATTAGTGTAGGACAGTTGTTTGATAGTGGATTGGATGTCAAGTTTCAAGTTGACAAGTGTATAATCTCAAGAGAAAATGAAGTTATTGCTAGTTTACCCTCTACTGACAAGAATGTTGCTAGTAGAGATGTGATCTTCCATGAAGATCAGAAGTTTAACTTGGATGATGCACAAGTCAAGGAGTCTCAAGATCAATCATCAATCTTGACGTTGTTCAAGAAGAGGTGAGGTCGAGGCTTGAGGAGGAGCAAATTCAAGCTACCACACCAAGAAGATCTACATGAGAAAGATCTAAGCCAAGTAGGCTCACATATGATGTTGAAGGAAGGCAAGTGGAAGGTGAAACTTCCTATCATGCACTTTTTATATCAGCCTAAGGATGTTCAAGAAGCACTTCAATCCAAAGAGTGGGTTGAAGCAATGACCCAAGAGTTTGAAGCCTTGATTTCAAACAGCACATGGGAGGTTGTCGAGGCACCAAACAACATGCATGTGATTGGATGTAAGTGGGTATTCAGAATCAAGTATAATCATGATGGATCTATCAATAAGTATAAAGCAAGACTTTGTGCTAAAGGCTACTCACATATCAAAGGTCTTGACTATGAAGACACCTTTGCACAAGTTTCAAAGATGGTAACAATTTGAATACTCATCTCTCTTGCATGTTTTCACAAATGGAGTATGTACCAGCTTGATGTTTCTAATGCATTTCTCAGTGGTTACCTTGAGGAGGAGATTTACATGGAGCAACCTCCAGGTTTTGTGAAGGAAGGTGATGAATCAAAAGTTTGTCTTTTGTTCAAAAGTCTGTATGGACTGAAACAGGCACCAAGGTCTTGGTATGCAAGGCCCAACTCCTATCTCATATCACTCAGATTTTGTCTCAGTGAATATGACCCTTCTCTGTATTATAAGTTTGTAGATAACTTTGTAATTTTACTTCTCATCTATGTAGATGATATCATTCTTTGTGGAAACAATGAGAAGTTAGTTGAAGAAACTAAGCATGCACTTGGTACTGAGTTTAAGATGTAGGACTTAGGAGTTCTTCACTATATTCTAGGCCTTGAAATAGATTTTTGGAAAGGTCATGCATTTATAAACCAAAGTAGATATGCACTTTCCATGCTCAGGAAATTCCATATGGAAAACTGTAAAGCCATAGATACACCTATGGAGCACACTGTAAAAGTTCCTATGAAAGATGATGAAAAATCCTTTGAGGACAGCACTCTTTATAGGAGTCTTATTGGCTCACTTATTTGGTTAACAGTGACTAGGCCTGATCTAAGCTTTTGTGTTCATAAGCTAAGTCAACACATGCAAGATCCAAAGTTATATCATTGGAAGTTGGCTAAAAGAGTCTTGAGGTATATATCTTCTACCTTGGATTATGGACTATACTACAAAGGAGAAGATATGACTTTGATTGCTTTTTCAGATTCAGATTTTGCAGGGGATAGGTTGGATAGGAAATTCACAAGTGCTTACACTATATTTCTTGGAGGAAATCTGGTTCTTGGCTATCAAAGAAGCATACAACTATTTTCTTATCATTCTGTGAAGCTGAATACAAATCTCTTACAATCACAACAAAGGAGGTTTTATGGAACAAAGGCTACTTTTGGAGCTAAAGTGTTATGCAAGATCTTCCAATTATCAAGAATGATAACATTTCTGCCCAGGCTTTTGCAAATAATCCAATCTTTCATGCAAGGAGCAAGCATGTTGAAGTGGCTCATCATTTTGTAAGAGAAAAAGTCATTGGGAGAGAGATCTCATTAGAACATGTTTCATCTTCAGATTGTGTTGCAGACCTTCTCACCAAACCTCTACTCAAGAATGTCTTTATGAAGATGAGCTCAAACCTTGGCCTAATTTCGAAATCTATGATGATAGGAACATAAATTTTAAGGAGGAGTGTGAAGATTATTAAAATATTATCTTCCTATCTCAAGTTTGGGGGCCATGTCCATGGTGATTTCCACTAAATTTCATGCTGTACATAAAAGGAGTGTGAATTGAGCACATATCCTTCTAGTGTAGTTCGGATTTGAGTTAGATAGGTTCTATTTTGATGACATACAGTAGTTTAGATAACATGCAAAGTCATATTGTATGCATGCAAGCCACATGCAATCAGTGCATGCAACATGCAAAGTAGTTTCTGTGATCTACACATGTCTAGGCAGTTTTATGAGTTGACATGCGGTACATGCAACATACATGCATGCAGTTACACATGTGGATCTCTGGTAGGTGAATTAGTTCAGTTAGGTGGACTTTTCATGCAACTCCACTGTAGGAATTCGAGTCTTTCTCATGTAGGGAAAGTTGGGCATGTTTTGTCGTATTGTGAATATTGAGATTTTGGTGTTTTGGACTCATTCTCTCTCTACCCGAGCTATTCATGCTTGATTTTCTCTCTCTACTCGAGAGTAGCCTCTTTTTCCCATACTGAACACTTAGAACTATTTTTGACATTCATTTCTCATAGTGAAGAGTTAGATTTTTTCATCAGATGTTATATTGATTTCTTGGCTCCATCATAAGGTTCAATAGAAGAGAAACAATCCTTGGAGCTACACATATGTGAAGAGGCTCCACTATCAATATACCATAATCCATCCTTCTTGAAAGGAGACGATGAGAAGCTAGAGACCATAAGAGATCCCTCTCCATCACTTGCAATAGTATCTTCCTTCTCATTGGTAATGTTGGCTTGCTTGAGTTTATTCTTCTTCTTGAAGCAATTGGTGGCATAATGGCCTTCTTGCCACAATAAAAGCACTTGATCTTCTTCTTCTTGAGCTTGGATATAGAAGAACTTGAGGAGTCGTCATCCTCTTCATCTTTGTCTTTGGCTTTGGCTTTGTCCTTGCTTGAGGATTGTTGATATTGGTTCTTGCTCCTCCCTTTGTGCTTGTCCTTGACAAATAAAGCTTTTCCATCATTATGATTGAGAGAAAGCTTGTCCATCCTCAAGAGTTTATACTCTTGTCTTGATTCTTCATAAATAAGCACACTTTGGAGAGCCTCCAAGCTTGGTAGCTCCTCCTTAATGGCATAGGATTGGACAAGGTTGTCAAATTCATTTCTCAAGCCATTGAGAATGACTTCGACTAGATCACTTTGATTGATAGAATCATCAATGCATGCAAGCTCCCTATGAATATCATTGACTCTCAAAACATAATTAGATGCACTCTCATCACTCTTTTGACTACTTTGGATTATTTGATTTCTAAGAGTGAGGAGCCTAGAGGTGTTCTTAGCCTCATAGATAGCCTTGAGACAATCCCAAACTTCTTTGGCTGTAGTGTAAGTACCTATCTCCCTCAATATCTCATTAGAGACATTCATCTTGATGTAGTGGAGAGCCATCCTAGCTCTCTTCTTGTATTTTTGAACCCCTTGAAGAACTTGTGGCTCTTCTTCAAGGCCAAGAACAATGTCCATCACATCTTGAAGTATCAAGATGGACTCCATCCTCAACTTCCATTTTGAATAATTGGAAGTGGACAATCTCTCACTTGGTTCCAACAAGAATGAACCCATTGAACCGACCAAATTGTAAAGAACTTAAATGATGAACAAAAGATGTTGCTACACACTCACAATAGGATCCAATAGTGATGTGTTATCAACTGCTATGGAAGGTCTTGCAACAAACTATGAGATGATTCTCACTTGCTATCCAAATCTCTCCAAAACTAGATCTATATGGGCAAAGTTATGATAAAACACTCTTAGAACGTGTGAAATATACTAAGAGACCAAATTTGAGTCATTTACAATGATATTGCATGAAACAAAATGGCTAAGATCTCAAAACAGTGCCTAGATCACATATAGATGAGATTGGTAAGCATACAACTGTGATTTGGGATCAAACAAGCAATCTCTTGACCAAACCAAATGTGTCCACACAAACCTAGGTGCCGTACCTAACCCTTTATCTAGCAGGATTTTTGGATCAAACATGAAAGCGAACTCTCAAACTAAAATTGGATGTTCCTTACACACCTCTGAGCACCTGATTCCATACAGTACTAGGTCAGACCCAATCAATGCCCTATTGATCTCTTTTGATCCAAAAATGAACAAGATAGCTAGGAAAATGGATCTTGACAATTTCTAGCTCAATATTGGTAGATAATTTTCATACTAATGGATGGAAATGCATGGTAACCTTAGGTAGGCTCTGATACCATGTTGAATTCACATGTGTGGAGTGTCCTTCACATGTGATTATGATCTCCTAAGGTGTGTGTATGCACAATGATCAAGACTAGATTGAGATTCAGATCTATCTTCAACTCAATGGCAAAAACACACTACTACATGCATTAACTCACTTCCAAAGTACATACACACGTGTGGGAAGTGTTCCAAAATAAAAATTAATTACAAAAATAGCTTGCTCTTGGGTAGAGAGAGAATGCAACCAATAGCTCTCGGGTAGAGAGAGAATGCTAGAAAACACTTAGTATCAAAATCACTCAAGATCTCCAAATTAGTTAGATCAAAATGAGATGTACAATGATACTATAGATCCATGAGCCAACACAATGCTCAAACATGATTGGACCACACATTTACCACCTCTTAATCCTATTGGACCATTGATCCATTCACCTCTTGATTCTATTGGGCCATTCTCAAGCATATCTAAAATCGTATTAGACCATTGATGGTTCCACTCTAATTCCTATTGGACCTCTTGAACTTTATCAAACAAAACAATCTTTCATAACCAGCAACTTTATCCAATATAATATTTGTAAAGGGCAAAGGATGATAGCCCTTTTCGTTGCTGCATTTGATTTTCTGAAATCTTGACAAACTCAGATTTTGCCAGTTTTCTTCTTTGGAACCACCACAATGGGTGATTCCCATTCGCTTCTTAAAACTAGATAAATTATTCCTACTTTAAGAGACTTATCTAATCCTTCTTTCACCATTAGGGAATATTTATAACTCGATCTTAAAGACAGATTTTTCGGTCTTTGGTCTTGTTGGAACCATAGCTTCCAAAGGTTCTTCAAAGTAACCTTTCTCTTTGATTTATTTAACTCCTTAGTAAGAAGTTGTTCTTTCGTTATATCTGGAGCAAAATATTTCTTATCATTTCTGTCATAAACATGATCATCTTTTATATCTTCTTGTGTGATAGACTTATTGACTTTTTCTTTAGAATCTTGCTTTGTCTTTGAAGATTTTGTTTTTTTCTTAGGCGATTTCATTGCTGATTGAATTTGATTTTGTCGTTTTTGTTTGGTTTTGTTTCTAGCGCTTACCTTTGATACTTCAAAGTCAATATCGCTTGGACAATTTGTCTCTTCATCAAAAAGTTTGACTTGTTGAACCACTTCATCCTTTGTTTCACTATCCTTAGTGGCTTCATGTTTAACATACTTTACCAATAATTTTTGTAATTGGTGGCTTAGGACACTCTGAAGTTACATGTCCTTCACCTTTGCAATTTTTGCACAAGGGTACATATCCAATCTGTTTCTTCGGGTTCAGGGCATTCATTAAAATAATGTCCAGGTGTTCCACAATTAAAACAGGTAGGTATCTACTTTGTCCTTTGGACACTATTCTTCTGCTGATTGGGTATCAACTTCTGTACCGGAATAAATTTCTTCACAGGAGGTTTATATGAAGAAGAGACTGGTGTAACAGTAGTTTTCAAATTAAAAGCTTGTACGTCATATACAGTCTCACCAGGATCTACCTCTATTAAATAAACCACTTCGTTGTTAAAATTTTCTTCCTCATTACTCTCTTCTACATAGGAAATTTGCATTTTAGCTTTACATTAAAAATAATGGTGACCTTCCTTATATTGCACTTTGTACCATACATTCGACTTTCCTACTGTATTAGGAGATTTTCTCTTATTCTTCGGCTGAAGAATATAAACTTTCAAATCCTCAAATTTTCTTTCAAGTTCAAATACTTCCTTCTTCCAAAAGTTTTGCTATTTTCGATCGCTCTTCTTTGGATCTTCCATTCTTTTTTGATCTTTTGTTCGCATCTTAAGCATTTTGAAGTTCTCCTTGGAGATTCATCTTCACTCGCACTATTTGAATCTGAACTAGAACTTGATGATGTACAAGTTTTTGATTCGAAATCCGCCTGGTCATCTGAAAAATATATATGCTTTTTCTTTTTAATAAGATCTTTCTTCGACCTTCGGCTTCTCGATATCCGACAAGTCTCATAATTCTCTGTCGTAGCAATGACATGCTCGAGGATTTTAGTAGGTCCTTGCCTACAATATCAATCTATCCTTTTAGGTAAGCCCCTCAAGAACCATTCGATCTTCATGGCTACCGGATACACTCCAAACAGTTGACCAATTAGTTTTTTGACCCTTCGAGTATACTTCCTTAGAGATTCTTTTTCTTTTTGTCTGATTGAATTCAATTGGGCAAGTATTCGTGTTGAATAGCCAATTTCTCTGAATTGCTTCAAGAATTGGGCTTTTAAATCTCCCCAAGTTGTTATCAAATCAGGTTCAATCTAGCTATACCATGTTCTGGCTTCTTTCTTGAAAAGTCCCAAAAATATTTTTAGTTTGTCAGCATCTAAACTTTTTCTATTGCATGCTGCAATAGACTCAAATTGAGACACATAACTATTGCATCCTTAGAGGCTTTCCCCTTAAAATAATTGTATCGGATTTTAGGAGAAGACAATCCTAGAGCAGCCATATCTTCTTTATCTCTATTGTCTCGATCAGAGGGTGGACTAAGTGATTTTTCATTTTTGGATTCACTTTATGATGTGGAAGACTCCTTGTTATCAAGCCTCCTCCTTCGATCAGTGCTGGAATCCCAATTTAATTCTCGTTCCTATTCTCTGCGCCTCCATCTTTCTTTTTGTTTCTTTCTCTGTCTTTCTTGTCTTTCTCTCCAATACTGGTCTTCGGACATAAAAGTACAGTTTGATTTTCAACTCGGATCAGATCGGGTCGAATATTTTTTATCCAATAGAAATTCGATCCTTAACAAAAACTGATCCAAAGGAATTTAGCACGTGGAAAAATGGTAATCCTCCCTTCACACGATCTCGTGCATCAGCAATTGTGTACAAACAAGTGGTATTTTCATCTCATGATTGCTCACGTCTTTTGAAATATATTACAATCTTGTTAGAAAGATCGATCACATGATTTAAAATCTTCTAGGATTATCTTTTTTTTTTATAAACCCATCAATTGACCCGTGAATCGCCAATACCTTCAACGTTTCAATCTCAATTTCCACTTACTGTGCTCTATCTCTTGTTCTGTCAAAATGGCTGATCGTGGCGGACGTGTAATCAGACGACGGGTAATAATGTTGCTCGATGTCAATGAAGACTCTGGTGTTACCTCTGAAGATTCTTCTCCTACTAATTGCTTTTCCAACATGGAAGACATTTCTTCTAAAGATGCAGAACTAGAACAAGAAGAACTTGGTTCAAGAGAATACAGTAATCCGCTGGTTCGTGATCTTCCAGCATTCAGATTATTGACAATGTTATTAATATTATGCATGGGTTTATACATATTCAGCTTGATTATGGCTCTGTATTACAAAACCTGTTTGATATATAAATTTTGATGTCGAAGTTTTGTGTAGTATTATATTAAAAAAGACTTTGATATTACTGCATCTTTGAATACAAATATGATTGATAAAAAGTATTGTGATGCCTAGTCTGATAAAATTCTCCTTTAGTTTTTAAAATATTTTCCAATATCAAAATTTCTTGTTCAAGTAGAAGAATAAATCTCTTAAAATAGCCAACCTGTCCAAGGAATAGTCCAAGCGAGTCTCTATCTTGAATGCTTCTAAGAAAATTCCCTCTGGACATCTTGAATCATATTCCTTGAACCACAGAATAATAATTCCCACGGGTTAATATCCCATTATTCCCGGAAACGGCGCCAAAATTCGGCATATGTCATGACACACCAAATTGCATCTTAAGGTATTTAATGTTGTATATAAGATGTCATTCTCACTAAAGAGAGAATTAATGACATTATACTCATGGAAATTGTCATTCTGTGTAAAAGATAAATAACTGGTTATCAAAGGATATCTAGTTCAGGCAGCCAATACAGCCTTTTCAATATTAAACAATGATCACACTAATATTGACAGATTATTGATAGTAGTTTTCTCCCATACATTGCCATGCATGACCATAATTGGATTGAGCGACTAACAGTCACTACACAAACAACTAGATTAACCACAAGTTCCAAGATTATACTTCCTCCAGTTCTGTATCAGTAGCTAAGCAATCTGCAAAATGACTCGGGAAATCAAACAATCCCTCTCATCCTATTTCTCATAATCTGACCGAAAGCACAATTGTACTTTTATGAATCAATTCAAACGTATGTTTCAATATGGTTCCTCCAACCTTGTGATAGCTGATTTGGCCAAAGACTCTAGTTTTGTATTCCAAGCAAATAAAATATGAAGATAAATAAGCTTTTCAATAATATGTACCTCAACATGCAAGGCGCATGTACATCGACAAAACACATTTCGGATTTGGATCATCTAGTTATCTTGTTGGACCATTGTTTGTTTGTCTCACATTCATATCATAGCAATCTTTCATGCAGTAAATACATGGATTCTTAGATGTTGCCCCATGAGAAATATTATACATGCATTTCATCGTTTTCAAATCGCCTGCAAGGTGCCATTGAATTTGATGTGAGAAATTGGCAAAAATCTAGCTTGGTATTCCTATGTTAGAGGTTTGTGAGTGAATTTCACATGTGTGGAGGATGTTTCCACGTGTGGAGAATTTTAAAGTAAATTAGAAATGTTTGTTATAGGGGTCTCATAAAGTTTCATAGTCAAGCTTCTAGGTGTCATTAGTAGATTGAGCCATTTTTGGCTTTAGAGGTCAATTAGTGAAGTACACTTGTTTTGCCATTAATAGGCCAAAAGCACAAGTGGAAAACTCAAGCTAAATAGGTTCTTGACAATTTTCTTTAGTTAGTTTGATGTGTGACAAGTCAAAGTTCAAGAGGTCCAATAGAATTATGAGGTGGAAGTACCATTGGTCCAATAGGATTTGAGATATGCTTAAGAATGGTCCAATGGATTGGAGAGATGGATGCATAGATGGTCCAAAAGGATTAGGATGTTGTAAATATGAGGTCCAATCATGTTTGATCATTGTGTTATCTCATGGATTTATAGTCTCATTGTACTCCTCACTTTGATCTAATTGATTTTGAGATTGAGTGGATTTTGTGTGTAATTGATTTTCTAGCTTTCTTTCTCTACCCGAGAGCTCATGATGATATTCTCTCTCCCAAGGAGAGCAACTTGTTTTTACTTAGAATAATTTTTTAACACTTCCCACATGTGTGAGTGAGAGTTGGAAGTGAATGAATGCACATAGTAGTGTGTTTTTGCCATAGAATCAAAGATAGATCTTGAATCTCAGTCTAGTCTTGATCTTAGTGCATCCACACACCTTAGGAGATCACAAGTACATGTTGTGGGCACTCCACATGTGTGAAATCCACATGGAATCAGAGCCTACCTAAGGTTACCATGCATTTTTATCCATTTGAGTGAAAACTTTTCATCAATCTTGAGCTAGGAATTGTCAAGATCCATTTTCCAAGCCATCTTGTTCAATTTTGGATCAAAAGAGATCAATAGGGCATTGATTGGGTCTGATCTAGTACTGTATAGAATCAAGTGCTCAGACACATGTGAGGAACATCCAATTTCAATTTGAGAGTTCACTTTCATGTTTTATCCAAAAATCTTGCTTGACAGCTTGTTTTAAAATTATTTTTGTCTAGTTTTTGATGCAGTTAGTTTCATTCCATTTGGTTGAGCCAATCAGAAGTTATAAGCTTGTGAAGAGGGTTTGGTAGGGCACCTAGGCCTATGTGGACACTTTTGGTTTGGTCAAGAGATTGCTTGTTTGATCCCAAATCACAGTTGAATGCTTACCAATCTCATCTATATGTGATCTAGGCACTGTTTTGAGATCTTAGCCATTTTGTTTCATGCAATATCATTGTATTTGAGTCAAATTTGGTTTCTCAGTGTATTTCACACATGCTAAGAGTTTTGGAACCTAAATTTGCCCATACTCCATCATTTGATGTGAAGTAGACCTAGGTTTGGAGAGATTGAGTTAGCTAGTGAGAATCATCTCACAGTTTGTTGCAAGATCTTGCATAGGAGAGGGTAGCACACCATTATTGGATCCTATCGTGAGAGAGAAGCAACAGTTTTTGTTCTTTTGTTTATCTCCACTTTACATGGCCTCAATGGGTTCATACTTGTTGGAACCAAGTGAGAGATTGTCTACTTGCAATAATTCAATATGGAAGTTGAGGATGGAGTCCATCTTGATACTCCAAGATGTGATGGACATTGTACTTGGAATTGAGGAGGAGCCTCAAGTCCTTCAAGAGGTACAAAAATACAAGAAGAGAGCTGGGATGGATCTCCACTTTATCAAGATGAATGTCTGTAATAAGACTTTGAGAGAGATTGGTGATTGTACTACATTCAAGGAAGCTTGGGATTGTCTCAAGTCCATCTATGAGGCTAAGAACACCTCTAGGCTCCTCACTCTTAGATATCAAATCTTCCAAAGTAGTCAAAAGAGTGATGAGAGTGCATCTAATTATGTTTTGAGATAAAAGGATATTCATAGGGAGCTTGCATGTATTGGTGACTCAATCAATCAAAGTGAGCTAGTCCAAGTCATTCTCAATGGCTTGAGAAATGAATATGACAACCTTGTTGTTAAAATCGAAAAACAATCCATATTTGTTGAAAATTGTCACTTCTCACTTGACATTGGTTCATGTAAATATTGATCAAACATTAGAATATGTTGATGATATGATTTCACACGTGTGGAGCCTGTTCCCACGTGTGAAAGGATGTACTTTTCATGTTTGTATATATCCAAATTGATTTTGTATCATTCTAGTTAGTGTGAACATGAAATGACTAGTTTTTAGTCAAGTTGACTAGTCACCTACAAATTAGCTTTTCCTTGCATGTGCATGAGTAAATGCTCCCACATGGCAAGTGGATGTTTACACGTGTGTATAGAGTACTAGAAGATAAGAGTTGACCATTTTCCTTAGATCCTATTTTGTAGGAAATATTCCTATATTCTAGGAGACTAGCTTTTTGGATTTTAGTCATATTCTAGAAGGTCAACTATTGGATAAGGATCAAGGATGGATAAAATGGATAGATCTGAGTGATGTGGCACTCTTCACACGTGTGAAGGCCTGCTGGACTGCACCAGACTCATGGATGTACTTGATCCATAAAAGGATCATCATTTTGCTAAGAAAATTAATGAGACTTTTGCACTCTACACTTTTGTGAGATTTCTAGTCATTCATCTTGTGATTTTTATGCATGGTTGCTATCTAGTATCATTGTACTTGTTGTTTCAGGTGCAGGCCATACAGCGGACAGTACTCCACACATGTGAAGCCGCTCTCACTAAAAAAATGATGTGTTGATCCATTGCTCTTGCTTAAATCCAAGTGTAGTGAATCTAGATCAAGATCTAATGTGTAGAACTTGATAGATTCATTGATTAAGCAACCAATAACTCTATGTGATTGTAAAGTACAATCATTATTGTCCTAAAAACTGTAAAATTTATCATGGTATCAGAGCTAAGTAAGAGAGTGATCATTGAATCATAAATCTTGTAAAGATCATTGGCAAAATTTGTTTTTTGGCCAATACTAGTGAGGGCGAGTTCTTCTAGAGTGATAGCTTGTAATCATTTGGATAAAAACGACTTGGAGGCTATGTATGTACTTTTCACACGTGTGAAATTGTACAGCAACTTTCAATTCAAGCTACTTTGTGTTTGTTAGTCCCAAAATCACAATACTAGTTCATTTTTGGTGCTTTTTGAAGCATAGTATTGATCTAGATTCATTCTAACTAATGCCTATGACCAAAGTGAAATCTCTAAGAAAAGTGTAAAGCAATTTTTTTTGTGAGAGTGAAAGCTAGAAATTTTTGGTAAGATCGTTGAGTATCATTCAAGCTTGTGTGCTAGTTTGATAGAGACAAGCCTATAGGCATTCTAGAAAGCTTTAGGCCTTTTCATAGATCTTTTAAAATTCAAAAATCTTTGTGATTTTTAAAAGAGCATTCATTCTAAAATGTCATCCATGGGTGGATATTTGATGGAATCAAGTGAGAGACTCACTTCCACAAATTATTCCATTTGGAAAGTGAGAATGGAATCACTCCTAGTGATCCATGATCTATATGACATAGTTCAAGGAGTAGAGGAAGAGCCTCAAACTCCCCAAGAACAAGCCAAATACAAGAAGAGAGCAAGATTAGCTCTACATTGCATAAAGTCAAATGTATGCAATGACCTCTTGAAAGAGGTGTCTTCTTGTACCTCATCCAAAGAGGCTTGGGATTCATTAAAGAGCATTTATGAATCCAACAATACTTCAAGAATCCTCATGCTAAAAAATCAAGTTTTCCAAAGCATGAAAGGAAGTGGAGAGAGTGGACAAGAGTATGTTCTTAGGATCAAATCTCTTAACAAGGAGTTAAGTGCAATAGGAGAGAAGATCCAAGATCAAGAACTAGTACAAATCATTTTGAATGGTCTAAGTGATGAGTTTACCAACTTAGTCCAATCATTTGCCATTCAAGACTCTCTTCCATCCATTGAAAAGTTGCACAATGTTCTTGTGGCTGAGGAGAGTAGGCTTCTACACCTCAAGACAAGAATGGATAGCATGTCACTTAATGGAGAAGAGGAGAAAGAACTTTACATCTAAAGGCAAGAAAAAGCAAAATCCATTCAAGAAAAATCAAGTCAAGGAGGCCGAGATGAAGAATGGAGGATATACCTCCAAAGGCAAAGTGAAGAACAAGGCAAAACTAAAGTGTTTCTTTTGTGGAAAGAAAGGACACTTTGCCTCAGAATGCTTCTTGAAGAAGAATCAACAAGCCAAAGGAGATCAAGGGAACATTGCTCAAGAGGAAGAATATGAGGATGGATTCAACACATCCTTGATGGTTGCATCTACACCAACTTCAAGTCAAGACACATGGTGGATAGATAGTGGGGCTAGTTCCCACATGTCCTTTAACAAGCATTATTTTTCTACTCTTCTATCTTGTAATGACTCTAAGAAGTCAATATACACTGCTAGTGATCAAGCATGCAAGGTAGATGGCATAAGATCTATACCTCTTTGTTTAGGCACATCTAAAAGGATAGATCTAGATAATGTTTTGTATGGCATTTCAAGAAACTTGCTTAGTGTAGGACAATTAATGGACAATGGACTAGATGTACATTTCAAGAATGGAGTTTGTTCCATCTTGAAAAATGATAAGTGCATAGCTAGTGGCATTAAGCAAGGTAGACTTTTCAAGTTGGATGCTAATGTTGCAAGTGAAAGTGTGAACTTGGCTAGGGAGGAGCTAACTCAAGTGGAGCTTTGGCATAAGAGATTAGGCCATCCTAATCTTCAATCTATGGAGTCAATGACAAGCAAGGAACTAGCTCTCAGCCTACCAAGAACTTTCAAGAAGTGTGGAAAAATGTGTGAGGCATGTGGCCTTGCAAAGTCACACAAATCTTCTTACAAGAAATCTTCATCAAGATCTCTCTCTCCCTTGGATCTCATACATTCTGATGTACATAGTTTTTCACATGCAAGTAATGGAGGTGCCTTGATGTATGTAACTTTTATAGATGATTGTACTAGATTCACATGGATTGAGTTACTATCAAAGAAAAGTCTTGTTTATGAAGCTTTCATTAAGTTCAAGTCTCTAGTAGAGAAACAAATTAGTACTTCTATCAAAGCACTAAGATGTGATAATGGAGGAGAGTACACCTCCAATAAAATGAAAGACTTTTGTGAGATCAATGGTATTAAGTTACAATACACTTGTTCCTACACCCCTCAACAAAATGGGGCGGCCGAGAGAAAAAATAGGAGTCTATGTGAGTGTGCAAAGTCCTTGAGGCTTGATGCATCACTTCCCATCTCATTTTGGGGAGAAGCCATAACATGTGCTAATTATTTGTGTGATAGACTTCCTAGTAGTGCTATAGATGGGATCTCACCTTATCAAGCCTTGTTTGATAAGAAACCCAATGTAAAAGATTTTAAGATCTTTGGATGTACTTGTTATGTACACATTCCTTTGGAGACTAGAAGGAAAGAAGATGCTACCTCCTTCAACGGAATCTTTGTTGGCTATGGAGAAAATAGCAAGGGATATAGGATATATGATCCTACATCCAAGAAAGTAAAGGTAAGCAAGGACGTACTTTTTGATGAGTCACAATTTTCTAAGAGCTTGTCAAATGGATCTAACCCATTGTGCATTGAAGATCTTGACAAATCCGAGGAGGATCTTGACAAACCCGAGGAGGATCATGACAAACCCGAGGATGGAGATTTGGATCCGAGTCAAAAGGGGCCAAGAAGATCATCAAGGAGCAAGGCCGAGCCCTCAAGGCTTACCTATGTGGACAAGGGAAAGCAAAAGGAAGGCTCTACGTCTTATACCTCTTACTCTTTTTTAGCTACATTGATTGAAGAACCATCATCTTTTGAAGAAGCATGTAAATCTAAAGTTTGGAGAGATGCAATGCAAGTAGAGTATGATGCATTAGAAGAGAATCATACTTGGAATCTTGTAAATCTTCCAAGAGGAAAGAAACCACTTGCATGTAAGTGGATTTATAGAATTAAGTACAATCAAGATGGATCTATTAGTAAATACAAAGCTAGGCTTGTTGCTAAGGGATTTCTTCAAATAAAAGGATTGGATTATGAAGAAACATTTGCACCTGTAGCTAAGCTTTATTAGATTAATCATTTGCATTGCTACTTTGTTCAAATGGGATCTCTACCAAATGGATGTGACAAATGCCTTCTTGAATGGCTTCTTAGAAGAGGAAATCTACATGATGCAACCCGAGGGCTTCATCAAGGTTGGTGAGGAGAAAAAGGTGTGCTACTTAAGGAAGAGCCTATATGGCTTGAAGCAAGCACCTAGAGCTTGGTACTCTAGGTTGCATGATTTTCTCTATTCCCTTGGCTTTGTACTAAGTGCTTATGAACCTTCTTTATATTTCAAATGTAATGAAGGAAAGATCATCATTTTGGTTCTTTATGTTGATGACATCATTATGACAGGAAATGATGATGATGGCATAGGCAAAGTAAAAGTTGACTTATCTAGTGAGTTCAAGATGGTAGATCTAGGCTTCCTAAAGTTTATACTTGGGATAGAAGTGTCTAGAAGTAGCAATTGTACTTTCATAAGTCAATCTAAGTATGCTACTTCCATTCTTGAAAGATTTGGTATGAAAGATTGTAAGGGGATTGACACCCCTATGGAGCATGTTGTGAAAGCAACTAATGAAGGTGATGAAGCATCCTTTGAGGACATCACTCTCTTTAGGAAGCTTATAGGCTCTCTAATCTATTTAACTATCACTAGACCTGACTTAAGTTTTTGTGTAAGCAAGTTGAGCCAAAGTATGCAAGCTCCTTTAGTTCATCATTGGAAAAGTGCCAAGAGAGTACTTAGATATGTTTCTAGTACCAGATTTTTTGGCATACTTTATGAAGGATGCACTTGAGAGCCTACCCGGATTCAGATTTTGCAGGAGACAAGATGGATAGGAAGTCCATTAGTGCATTTGCAACATTTCTTTGTGGAGGAGTGATATCTTGGCTTTCCAAAAAGCAAGATACAATCTCACTATCTTCTTGTGAGGCCGAGTACAAGGCATTGACTTCAACAACCAAAGAGCTCCTATGGCTAAGAAGACTCTTGATGGAACTACATGTGCTAGAGGCCGAGGAGATCCCTTACATATTTTGTGACAATCAAGCTTCTCAACAAATTGCTTCAAATCCTATCTTCCATGCTAGAACAAAGCATATTGAGATAGCTCACCACTTTGTGAGGGAGAAGGTACAATCCAAGGAAGTGCAACTACATCATGTACCATCATCCGAATGCATAGCTAATATCTTAACCAAACCATTGTCCAAAGATCCATTTTTTAAGTTAAGATATGCTCTTGGAATTGTAGATAGATGTACACTAGATTTGCCAAGTTAGAAGTGAGGAGGAGTGTTGAAAATTGTCACTTCTCACTTGACATTGGTTCATGTAAATATTGATCAAACATTAGAATATGTTGATGATATGATTTCACACGTGTGGAGCCTGTTCCCACGTGTGAAAGGATGTGCTTTTCATGTTTGTATATATCCAAATTGATTTTGTATCATTCTAGTTAGTGTGAACATGAAATGACTAGTTTTTAGTCAAGTTGACTAGTCACCTACAAATTAGCTTTTCCTTGCATGTGCATGAGTAAATGCTCCCACATGGCAAGTGGATGTTCACACGTGTGTATAGAGTACTAGAAGATAAGAGTTGACCATTTTCCTTAGATCCTATTTTGTAGGGAATATTCCTATATTCTAGGAGACTAGCTTTTTGGATTTTAGTCATATTCTAGAAGGTCAACTATTGGATAAGGATCAAGGATGGATAAAATGGATAGATTTGAGTGATGTGGCACTCTTCACACGTGTGAAGGCCTGCTGGACTGTACCAGACTCATGGATGTACTTGATCCATAAAAGGATCATCATTTTGCTAAGAAGATTGATGAGACTTTTGCACTCTACACTTTTGTGAGATTTCTAGTCATTTGTCTTGTGATTTTTATGCATGATTGCTATGTAGTATCATTGTACTTGTTGTTTCAGGTGAAGGCCGTACAGTGGACAGTACTCCACACGTGTGA
Source organism: Diphasiastrum complanatum (assembly GCA_029204225.1). Lineage (NCBI taxonomy): Eukaryota > Viridiplantae > Streptophyta > Lycopodiopsida > Lycopodiales > Lycopodiaceae > Diphasiastrum > Diphasiastrum complanatum. The sequence goes on from MU832724.1 coordinate 38,355, forward strand.
AGCCGCTCTCACTAAAAAATGATGTGTTGATCCATTGCTCTTGCTTAAATCCAAGTGTAGTGAATCTAGATCAATATCTAATGTGTAGAACTTGATAGATTCATTGATTAGGCAACCAATAACTCTCTATGATTGTAAAGTACAATCATTATTGTCCTAAAAACTGTAAAGTTTATCAATATTGATTTCTTGGCTTGCTAGAAATGTTGTACCATGCAAGTATGTAGCTCATTAATGCAAAATGCCAAGTTTGGCCTACATAGAACTCGAGCTACATGGTTATGTATTATCTAGTTTGATAAATGCAACTTGCATATAGTTTGCAGACATAGAATTAGCATGATTATGCTTGTAGAAACTTGTGGCAACTGACATGCATTAATTGTAAGTGATCCATAGTGACATGCAAGGCATGCACAAAGTTTAATGGACACATGCATGATGATTTGTACATTTCTAGTTAGAACTAGTACACTTGTGAAAAGTTGGTAGAATTTCATGCATGACAAGTGACAAATGTCACATAGACTCTAGATGTCACTTTAGATGTCATTTTGGAATGGATAGATGTGGTTCTACCTCGAGCTACCTCAATCTCCATAAATATGTGTAGCTCTCCACACAATCAATGATGAAGAACCAAAGTTTTGTAGCTATCTCATGCCATTTTGGATATAAACAAATATTGCTTGTTATCTCTCTAGCTCTCTCTCTCTAACTTGTGTTGAGGCTAATTCTCATACACTGAAATCTTGTATTTTTATTCATTCTTTGATTCATTGCTATTATATTCTGTTGATTAGCATGCTAGATTGTGAATGAGCCATTTCTTCTATACTAGATTTTGTTGATCAATCTAGAATCAGGTTATAGTGCCAATCACAAAGCTTAATTAAGATCAGTCACTCTTGTGGACATATTCCACATGTGTGAATTCTGGAAATTTTGTCATGATATCAGAGCCTCATTAAGCTTTGCATGCTAACAACTTTGATTGTACAAGAAATTGAGAGCTAAATCAAGCAAAAAAGCAGTTTTGCACTTTTTCTAACCTTTCTTTGAAGTGTATTTGGATCAAATCGGACTTGAACTAAATTTTTAGACCTGAATTGAGGTAGTACAAAATTCAAGAATTCCGCACGTGTGAAAATCAAAGTTTCTGAGTCCCTTTGTGCTCCTTACTTATTGATCTAAAGATAGTAGTGTTATAGCTTGATGGAAAGCATTTGATCTGTACTTTCCATAGAAATTGAAACCAAAACAATCTGATGTGTCTAGCAAGAGTTATAAGATCTTAAAGAGGATAGGGATAGGTCCAAAATCCGAATGACAACATTTTGATTTGACTCAATTATACTTTGTTCAGAATCCATTGTTTTGAGCATCCAACACAAGAAACTGTAGATCAAGATTGAGTTTGAAGTATTTGAACACCCTTTGAGCCTTCTGAGTGTCAATAGTGTTTTCTTTTGAAGCATTTCACACGTGCCAAAAGTAGGATTCAAACCAGCCAAAGTGTCTCAACCCACTTTTTGTGTCTGATATAGATAACTTGTCTTGTGGAATATTTGAGATTCATCTCAAATATAGTTGCAAGTGTTTCACATAGGAAGGTAGTTTAACCTTGAAAATACCTATAGTGAAGAGAGCAGCAACTCTAAGTCTGATAGGAACAAGCTCAAACATATCTCAATCCAATAACTAAGAAGTATTCATTATAATGGCATCTTAGGGAGGATATCTTCTAGATGCCAGTGAAAGACTAAACACTTCTAATTACTCAATTTGGAAGTTAAGAATGGAGTCGGTTTTGATTCTCCAGGATGTTATGGATATTGTGCTTGGTGTTGAGGAGGAGCCTCAAGCACAAGTTGAAATTCCTGAATATAAGAAGAGAGCTAGAATGGCTCTACATTTCATTAAGATGAATGTATGTAATGAAATTTTGAGAGAGATAGGATCTTGCACTACAGCCAAAGAAGCTTGGGATGCACTAAAGACCATTATGAAGCAAAAGATACTTCTAGAATACTCACTCTTAGGAATCAGATTTTCCAAAGTTTCCAAAGAAGTGAAGAGAGTGCATCTAACTATGTTCTGAGAGTTAAAGATTTACATAGAGAGCTTTCCTGTGTTGGTGTTACCATTAAGCAAGTTGAGCTAGTTCAAGTCATACTAAATGGCTTGAGAGATGACTATGATAATCTTGGTCAGTCTTTTGCTATTAAGGAGGAGTTGCCTAGTCTAGAAACTCTCCAAGGAATTCTTATTTCTGAAGAATCTAGACAAAGCTATAAACTCTGCAGGATGAACAAACTTGAACATGGTGGAAGTGACAAAGCCCTCTTTGTCAAAGGCAAGTAGAAAGGAAGGAGTAAGAACCAATTCTCTCAAGCATACAACAAAGACAAATCCAAAGATCGAGATCAAGATGGTGAAGAAGATGAAACATCTCATTCCTCTAACTCAAAAACCAAGAAGAAGAAAGTGACGTGCTTCTTATGTGGCAAAAAGGGGCACTATGCCTCTAATTGCTTTAAGAAGAAAAACCAACTCAAGCAAGCTAATCTCTCCAAAGAGATTGAAGAAGATTCTGCTGCAAGTGGTGGAGAAGGATCACTTATGGTGTCCAGCTTTTCTTCATCACCCTTCAAGAAAGAGGAGCTTGGTACATACACAGTGGAGCCTCTTCACATATGTGCTATTCAAAGGAGTCATTTGACTCAATCTTACCTTTCAAAGGACTCAAGAGATCTATTTACACAACTAATGATCATGAGTGTCCAATAGAAAGAATTGGCAACATTCCATTGAAACTTGCTTCTTCAAAAGTTCTTGCACTTTCTAATGTTCTTTTCATTCCAAAACTTACAAAGAACTAAAATTAGTGTGGAAAAGTTGCTTGATAATGGTTGTGATGTAAAGTTCAACTCCAATACTTGTTTTATCAAGAGAAAAGATGAGATCCTTGTTGATGGAACTAGATGTGGTGGAATTTTTAAGCTGAATTCTTATGAGAATGCAAACCTTTATGAAGTTGCTTTGTTATCTAAGGAGGAGCTGTGGCATAGAAGGTTGGGACATCCTAACTTTACATCTATGTCTTCTATGCTTAAGAAGGAGAAGGCTATTGGTCTTCTAAAATCTCTTTCTAAAGATTTCAAGCCTTGTGAGGCTTGTGCCATTGCAAAGTCACACATAAAGCCATATTGGAAGTCTTTTATAAAGACTACTTATCCATTGGAACTCAAACATTCAGATGTACATTTTTTCTCTTCTAAAAGTATTGGTGGTGCAACATGTTTTGTCACCTTTATTGATGACTTTACAAGATACACTTGGTTGTATCTACTTTCTTCAAAGGCTATGGTTTTTTATCACTTTTTTATCTTCAAAGCTTATGTAAAAAAATAGTGTTTTTGCAAAGTTAAAGCTTTAAGATGCGATGGAGGAGGTGAATATATCTCCAACAAGTTTCATAATTATTGTGAAGGTGAAGGAATAAAGAGAGAATTTTCTTGTGCCTATTCTCCATCCCAAAATGGAGTAGCTAAGAGGAAAAACAGATCTTTATGTGAATGTGCTAAAGCAATTCGAGTAGCAACTTCTTTGCCTATTGAATATTGGGGTGAAGCTATAAATTGTGCAAACTATTTGTGCAATAGATTACCTCACAATGCTCTTGCTGGAAAAACACCTTTTGAAGTCTTGTTTCAGAAGAAACCAAAGGTAGATCACCTTAGAGTTTTTGGTTGTACTTGCTTTGTTAATATGCCCTTGGAAACAAGGAAAAGAGATGATCCTAATTCTGTTAAAGGGATCGTGGTTGGATATGCATCTAACAAGAAAGCTTACAGGATCTATGTTCCCTCTACTCAACTACAATTGAGAGTAGAGATGTGATATTCCATGAAGATCAAAAATACATTCTTGAGAAGGCCGAGTTCAAAGATTCTCACAAAGATACTCCAATCATCACCTTGAAGATCATCATGGAGAGATGGAGCCGAGATTTGAGGAGGAGTCACCTCAAATTTTTTCACCAAGGAGATCTCAAAGAGAAAGATCCGAGCCTAGAAGGCTTACCTATGAAGATAGAGAAAAGCAAGTGGAAATCAACTCCACTGATTGTGCCTATTTTATTTCTCATGAGGAGCCGAAGGATGTATACGATGCTATCAACTCAAAAGAATGGTACCTTGCCATGAAGGAGGAATATGATGCTTTGATGGCCAATAATACATGGGAGCTTGTGGATCTTCCATCCAACAAGCATACCATTGGTTGCAAATGGGTTTTTTGAGTCAAGTATAATCAATATGGCACAATCAACAAGTACAAGGCTAGGCTTTGTGCTAAAGGCTTTGCTCAAGTATATGGACTTGATTATGAGAAGACCTTTGCCCCAGTTGCAAAGATGGTGTCAATTAGAATCATAATTTCTCTTGCTTGTTTTTTCAATTGGCAAATTCTTCAACTAGATGTTTCTAATGCATTTCTAAATGGCTATCTAAAAGCAGAGATCTATATGGATCAACCTATTGGGTTCATCCATAATTAAGGAGAAGTTTATATGGATTAAAGCAAGCTTCAAGGTCATGGTATTCTCGACGTAACACCTTTCTTGAGTCACTAGGATTTAATCTTAGTAACTATGATCCTTCCTTATATGTCAAGTTTTTTGATAAAGATATTGTCATCCTTCTTATTTATGTTGATGATATCATTCTGACAGGAAGTTGTAGAGGAAACCAAGATTGCACTTGGAAAAGAGTTCAAGATGCAAGATCTTGTAAAAATTCACTATATTCTAGGATTAGAGATTGACTTTCTTAAAGATAAAGCTTTTGTATGTCAATCTAAGTATGTTCTTTCAATGTTAAAAAAGTTCAATATGTTGAATTGTAAGAGTATAGAAACACCTATGGAGCAAAATGTAAAGGACTCTAACAAAGGTGATGAAAGATCTTTCGAGGACATCACACTTTTTATAAGTCTTATAGGCTCCTTAATTTGGCTCACAATAACTAGACCTGACATAAGCTTTAGTGTTCATAAGTTGAGCCAGGCTATGCAAAATCCTTCAGTTTATCATTGGAAAAGGGCCAAGAGAGTGCTTAGATATATATCTTCAACTTTTGATTTTGGTTTATTTTATAAAAGTGAAGATCTTTCTATCATTGGTTAATCTGACTCGAATTTTGCAAGTGATAGAGCAGATAAAAAATCTACAAGTGCTTATGTCATATATCTTGGAGGAAACTTGATATCTTGGCTTTCCAAAAAGCAAGATACTGTATCACTCTCATCATGTAAAGCTGAGTACAAGGCGCTCACTACAACAACAAAGGAAGTGCTTTGGATCAAGAGGTTACTAGTGGAGCTAGAGATAATTATGAAAAAAGATATACCTATGATCATGTGTGACAACATTTCAGCTCAAGCCCTTGCCAACAACCCAATATTCCATGCAAGGAACAAGCATATCAAAGTTGCACATCACTTTGTGAGAGAGAAGCTCATTGGAGGTGAAATCAAATTGGAGCACATCGACACATCATCTTGCATTGCAGATATGCTCACCAAACCTTTGAGCAAAAGTTCCTTCAACAAGCATAGAGCCAACCTTGGAGTTATACCAAGATCCATGTTCAAATCAATATAGATTTTTTTTATGAGGAGTGTTAAAATTGAAAAACAATCCATATTGATTTCTTGGCTTGCTACAAATGTTGTACCATGCAAGTATGTAGCTCATTAATGCAAAATGCCAAGTTTGGCCTACATAGAACTTGAGCTACATGGTTATGTATTATCTAGTTTGATAAATGCAACTTGCATATAGTTTGTAGACATAGAATTAGCATGATTATCCTTGTAGAAACTTGTGGCAACTGACATGCATTAATTGTAAGTGATCCATAGTGACATGCAAGGCATGCACAAAGTTCAATGGACACATGCATGATGATTTGGACATTTCTAGTTAGAACTAGTATACTTGTGAAAAGGTGGTAGAATTTCATGCATGACAAGTGACAAATGTCACATAGACTCTAGATGTCACTTTAGATGTCATTTTGGAATGGATAGATGTGGTTCTACCTCGAGCTACCTCAATCTTCGTAAATATGTGTAGCTCTCCACACAATCAATGATGAAGATTTGGATCTAAACAAATATTGCTTGTTATCTCTCTAGCTCTCTCTCTCTAATTCGTGTTGAGGCTAATGCTCATACACTGAAGTCTTGTATTTTTATTCATTCTTTGATTCATTGCTATTATATTCTGTTGATTAACATGCTAGATTGTGAATCAGCCATTTCTTCTGTACTAGATTTTGTTGATCAATCTAGAATCAGGTTATAGTGCCAATCACAAAACTTAATTAAGATCAGTCACTCTTGTGGACATTCCCCACACGTGTGAGTTTTGGAAATTTTGTCACTTGTCCAATCCTATGCCATCAAGGATGAGTACCAAGTTTTGAGGCCCTTCAAAGTGTGCTTATTTCTGAATCAAGACAAGAGTACAAACTCTTGAGGATGGACAAGATATCACTCAATCATGATGATGGCAAAGTTCTATTTTCCAAGCACAAAGAGAGGAGTAAGAAGCAACACCATCACTTCTCTAATGACAAAGCTAAAGACCAAGATGGAGAGGAGGAGGACACCTCTCATGCTTCTACTTCAAGTTTGAAGAAGAGGAAGATCAATGCTTTTATTGTGGCAAGAAAGGTGCCATTATGCCACCAATTGCTTCAAGAAGAAGAATCAACTCAAACAAGCCAACATCTTTAATGAGAAGGAAGACTATATTGCAAGTGATGGAGAAGCCTCTCTTATGGCATCAAGCTTCTCCTCTTCCACCTTCAACAAGGATGACTCATGGTATATTGATAGTGGAGCATCTTCACATATGTGTGGCTCCAAGCACTCTTTTTCATCTATCATGCCTTAACAAGAAGACCATATACATTGAAAGTGAGCATGAGTGCAATATTGAAGGAGTAGGGATTATTATCTTGAAGCTTGCATCTTCTAAATATCTCTTTCTCAACAATGTTCTTTTTGTCCCAAAGCTTACAAAGAACATCTTAAGTGTTGGCCAACTTCTTGATATTGGACTTGATGTCAATTTCCATGTTGAAAATTGTGTGATCAAGAAGGATGGTGAGATCCTTGCATATGGATCAAGATTTCATTAGAGAAACTTAGAGCCCGATGAGGGCCTTTGAAAAAGACGCTTTTTGTTGTTTTCTTATTTTCGTTGCCATGTGGACCAATTGAAATCTTAGCTTCAGGGTTCTACGTAACGTAGAATTTTTCAATATAAATAAAATAAAAACTTTTTAAATATATTGTTGTTTTGTTGGGCAGCATGTGGAAATGCTATTGGTTGATGAGGCCTGCCCTTCTAGCTCATCACTGTCCGAAGAGACCCAAAAATATTGAAAATGAATATGATAGATGGTTGAGATGAGAAAATTGATGTACCATTAATGTATATGCATTGTCAAATCATGGTTAACAAGGTTAACCAGAGTTAATTTGTGGTGCCAAATAGATCAGTGTTTCAAATTTTTGCCAACACTTTTTTTCATATTCATGGCTTTTTGTCTATGCAAATTTTCAGATTCATAGTTCATTGTTTCAAATTTTTGCCTGCAAATTATAAATGGCGCCATCAAGGAAGCCATGCTCCTTAATCGACTATGTGCTTCTATTCAATGAGACAGATGATAATGGATTATGGGTGCCAAAAAAATATTCAAAAAACTCTTGGGTTTTGATGCATCCATCATCAAGAGGAGCATTTCGAAAAAGGAAAAGGTCAAAATTATCATTTCGATCTTATTGGAAGGCCAAAATTTTGGATTTCAAAACATTATCAAGAGGAAAATCTATTTATGAAATTCTAGTCCAACATGTATATATGCATTCAGGGATAAATGTGCAAGGATTTAACCGTTAGGATCACAAAAAAAGCAACTGTGAGTTTTGATATTTTTGATACTTTGATTTTTGTCATTCATAAATATCTAATAGTAAACTTGCCAATCTGATCATTTTTCTCTTGCAGATTTATATCCATCCAACACAAATGAATGGGAGCCGAGCTCTTTAACATGTGTGTTAGATGTTATTCACACTAATATTGGACAACTGCAATATGGAGGTAGAACTGCAAAAGATCTAGTTGATAGTGGGATCTTTTCTTATGAATCAATGTACATTCCTGATACAAAAGAAAATTTTGGAAAAATAGTACCAATTCCATTATCTAGTTTTGAAAGTGATGAATGGATTGCACCAGATGCTACAGTTTTAGAATCATTTCGTTGCAAGATATATAATGATGTAAAAAATTCATTAAAAATGAGCACGTGATCAAAAGCAGTCAGATTGAGTTGGTTTATTTCCTTGAATATATTTGTGGATTTCTTTTCAAGTGTCAGTGTACACAAGACCCCAACAATGTTTGTATGCAAAAATTTATTAGATAGTTCATTATCTGAACTTATGGATGAAGGCTGGGACAAAAGATCAGATGGAGAAATAGAATGCAGAATTAAAATGTCTTCGATGTGCTGCCGTTATCAAATTGAAAAATAAATGTTGAGCTTATGCTTCCATTATCAAAGATGGAAAAAAATAAAGGTAAATGAGTGCCACTCGATCAAGTTTTGGAAGCTAGTGGACATTCAAAACAAAAAAATATTGAAATTATATACAATGATGTCATTTTGTGTGTTCAGGTGGAAGAAGATTGGATTCTAAACTACATCCGGTGAGAACTATTGCTCCTACAAGATGATGTACTTTTAGACTTCAAATTCAATTTCAATGGTAAACTCCTAAGTAACTGTAAACACTCGATCTTTTATGAATAGTTTCAATCAAAACTTTCTAATACAATCTCTGTACCAATTCTAACTAACTTTGTATTAGTGTTATGCAGGTACGTAAAAGACATGAGCTCGAGATCAAATGCAGATATTTTGGCAAAACAATCCAACTTATGGAAGAACATTGAGATTCACTATCAGCACATACATGCCAATCATCATGTCTTCTAGAAAATTGCATTCCAGTATCACATTATGGACACAACCTGATTGTAAGAATCTATATTGATATCAATAAAAAAAAACCCATAGACGGGTTATTTACATGTAAAATAATTATATCTTTTTTTTTTTTTATGTCTCTCTATTTACTAATAGATCTCTATTCAATCAATTTTTCTATATTTTCTATATCAGTATTAGGAACTGATAAGGCAATAGCTCTTTTATAATCTTGTCCTCCTCTGTTTCGGGAAGGGCCTCAATGTCTTTTAAGGCAAGAGGAATATCTGCTATAAAATTGCCTTCCTCTGTATTAGGAAGGACTTTTATTCCTTTTTTATCATATAAAATAAGATATGCATCATGAGCAACCTGAAAACTGTTAAGGTAGGAGCAACTTCCTTTTGAGGGCCCTCGATTCTAGGTGCAACGCTTACACCGTACTGGGCACAGGCTCTGATCAACTCTTGTCGAAATCTATATACATCATCAAGAGTATACGGCTCAAGAGTGAACTGTCATCACAAAACACGAGAATCAGCAAATTACAAACAATGATAGTAAAAAAATATGAATCAGAATGAAAGGAACTACAAATGAACAGAATATTACCTTTTCAATATCTACATCCACTTGTAAATTATAACACTCAAAAAATAGCTAAATGCACAACTAAAAACGTCTTTCTGCTGTACACACTGCATATATAGAACGAAAATTAGTAATATTATGATAGAAATTTTATTTATGCTATGATGATACATTTGAGTTAAAAAAAAAATACATGCATATCAGAGATAAATTGAATATACTTTGAGAGATCTAATGGTTATCTCTCCAATTGAAGTTGTCATTGTCGGTATTTCTCGAACGACATCATGAAGTAGAGAATCAAATTCTCTATGTGTATTTGCAACTGAGTTTAATTTTACACAGAAAATTTGATACTCCCTCCTTATTTATCTTTACAAAAAGAATGTTCAGGCTCCAATGCCGACTGCAACAACCAAAATACAAATATCAATAAATTCATATTTATGAAAAAAAATCTCACTTATTAAAGCGTTGAAGCATGCAACAATCCAGATTAAAGCAACAAGAACAAAAGAGCAAGCCTTCCTTATTTTCATATGGAATCAAATAGAATTTTGCCACAAGACTGCATTTGATGAAATAGACAGCCTTCTTAAAATTGGCTTCTTTCGCCTTTAGCGCTCCCATGAAAAATGAACTAACAACAAAAATTGTACCATGGGAATCGAATCTAATACTACTCTGCAAAAAAGAAACTTCGGCTTCTACTATGACATCTGAAATCTCTGAGGTTTTATCTTTTAGCTCGGCACAAAATTTGGGACCTAATATAAAGCTTGTACATGTATCTAGAAGAAAAAGATCAAAAAATTTGCCAAGAAGATGAATTTTATTAGCTAGGTAGGCCTCGTATTGATTGTAATGGTCAGAATCAAAATAAACATGGGCTGGATCGTATGGAATTCTCACAAAAAGATTATGTACAGGAGCAGAAACAGAAGTGGAAACAATATTTATAGATTTCTCTGTTATTTTGTCTAGCTCCTCTTGGGTAATCAACACTTTTGGTGATGAAACTTGCTGAGGAGCTGGACAAATAACAGGAGAAGGAAGGGGTGAAGATTCTCGATCTGAGTCAAATTCTCCAGCATCTAACTCAGAGCTCAGGAGAACACAGGGGCTCTTGGCTGGGATACGTCTAGGAGGAAGGGAAGCAACTGGCTTTCGAGATCCAGCCTTCTTAAAGATAGGCTGCTTTCTCTTCCTCCTAGAGGTAGTAGGCAAGTCGGTTCTATCCAGAGGCAGGTCTCTGAAGGTGCTGGCATTATCAACATGTAGACCAAAATATATGTCCCGAAGCCTTTTGAGAATGACGAAATCCTTTGACATGATGGTGACACGCTTACCATGCACTGTCAAAAGACAAGTATCCTCAAAAAACTGGGACAATAAATCTTCTGTAGCACCCTATAAGACCTGCATGGCTGTCACGGCAAAACGAACATTTAGCCTAAGTGACAGAGTGACATTCCGTATAGATCGGCCGAAAGGAGCTCTAGAGATCAACAATTCAGTTGATCTATGGAGTTTTCTAATTTTCCTCAACCAGACCTGCTTCCTGTCATGCCTACGGCCAGTACCAGGGGAAACACAAGAATGGGATGACTGTATAGTGGTTATGGCACGGGCAATGGATTCGGTCCTGGCCATCATTCTCAGAAGAAATTAACAAAAAAAAGTTTGAACAAAAGAAAAGTGGCTGAAAACAAAAAAAATTGCGATAAAAGGGAGCTAGAGATCGATACCAAAACTGAATATCGGTTTCGAACGCAAGATCTACACAGATTATTTTATGAAAAGAGATGCGCGCTCGAAAGTGATATTGCACTACCAGCGGTATCAAACTTGAGCTCACTGTGAGAGGGCGGAATCTTGAATGGTGAAAGGGCGCACTTGAGGGCGATATCAGGAGCGAAAAGCAAAATTTTGCGAAAAAAAATGAAAATTTTGAGGACTTGTATGTACGAAATTTTTGCACATGTGAAAAGACGGTGATGACACGTGTCGTCAGATTATTGGTCCACGTGGAATGTCCGTATTGACAATGATGACCCAATTATGAGGCTACGTGGACTGGGACACGTGCACGAATCCGTACTCGACGCGTGTAATTCTCATATGTGACAGATGTCAGATCAATCATTCTAGGTACGATGCATTTATTTTAACCAATCACAAGTTGACACGTGTTCCTTTGCCACTCCTCCACACGTGCAATTTTTTTTTATAAATAGGTGTTTTTTGGCTCGGATTTTCACGCAAATTTACGATTGCAAAATATCGATTTCAAGCGTGCCGCTTTCTCTCATTACCCTCCGTTGACTATTTTGCACCTGGAACCGATACTGCCTCGTCTGGTATCACATTCAAGTGCGCTTTTCATCTCTTTTCTTTTCTACTCTATGTTTTTGCGCTCGGATCCGATACTCCAACTTGTAATATCACTCTCGAATGCACATTGCCCTGACGTGCTTGCCTGACCTATGGTTTGCATCTGAGAGCAATATTTAGAACTTTAGTTCTATTGTTTTTGTTTAAAATGTCTAATTTTGATTCTAGTTTGTTTTTTTTTTCATGAATTTGGTATTACTGATAGGTTGGAGTATTTCAAATATCTTTTCTTTCTTTTTTTTATTATTCTACCTTCTATAACTGAGGGCCCTGGTGTGGAGGCATTTTTTGAGAGATATCTCAGATTTAAGTCCCTCCTTAGTACTTCGTTATTCAGATCTCAGAATAAGGACATGATTCATTATCAGGACCTGGTGGCACTCGACAAACATGTCTATAAAGCTAAGCTTGATAGAATGTTTACCAAGTTACATAATGATTTTAAGTTTGTAGATGAGTGCCCAATTCATAATAAAAAATGTAGATTTGTTGATTTTTGGTCTGCTTTTGTTACATATTTTTGAGGATTCTGAGGCTGTCCCCTCCACTTTTGAAGCTGCTTCTTCTAGTGATACAAAGTCTGAAAAGTCAAAGATTGCATATATAGATATATTTTTTATTGATACGAGTGTTAATTTAGATGATTTTTCAGATTCTGATCTTGTTCGAAATAGGGCTACGTTTATAGGCCCTAGAACACTCACTACCCTTTCTCCTTCTGATAAATCTTTGATCACTTTACCTACTTATAATATAGATAATAATTCCTTTTTGACAATATCGGATATATCGGATATTTTTGACTTCACTGAAGCTGAGACTCTTTGCATTTTGAACAAAGAGCTTGATGAATTTTCGGATATAATTGATTTTGATGCTGATGATCTTCTCCCTGGTGTTGATGATCCATATAATGATAAGTTTTATTCAGAAAAAGATTGCTTGAAAATGGATGTGGAGGAAATGCGCAACAAAGAAGATGATCTACCTTCTGAGGAGGAGTTTCTTAGAATCCAAAGTCAACTTGGTTTTTCACAGCCAACTGTCTATTCACCAACAATATTGACATCGAAAGATGGACATAATATTGATGGAGAGATTGTAATCAGGGAAGACAATGTCGAATGCGTAAGTTTTTGTATCTTATCAAGTACTAGTAGATTTGTTATGTCAGATTATATATTGGAGCTTACTTCATTTTTTATCATTTCAGAAAACAATTTTCCTTGATGATTTTACGATTCGTCGAGGAGGACAGAGATCTTCTGCTAGAGAATTTTCAAGAGATCATGCACTGGGGCACTATCTGAAGTCCTTCAAGAATAATGAGATAAGTGTTGCCCATTCAAAGTTTCATCAACATGGTGAAACTATGATTATGGCAATCAAGGCAATGTCTCTTTTTCTTGGAGGACATAATTTCAATAAGGTGCATAAAATAATTTTTGTAAAGAAAACCATTGCGGTTAGAATTTTAGGATATGGACCAGTGAATTCCATGCTCAGATCATCTCATTTTGCATTTTATGCTGCTTACGTTGATCTGAGTAAGCATGAAAACTATGAGCTATTGGATCCATACGAAAGAAGAAAATTGTTGCATGAACTTTCATTGGAGAAAATATCGGAAGCATATTAGATACTACTAGATTGTACTTTGTTGATATTTTTATTTAGTATACAAAATTTTATTGTGTGTCTATAGCCTACTGGTTTGTATAAATTTGCATGTTTTTTGAAATTTTTTATAATCCCTCGATTTTGTATTATGACGAATTTGGATTCTTCTGTAAAACCATTGGAAAAGTTGCAGGATATAGCTATTATTTGTGCTAGTCCCGCCATGTTGTGTACTTTTATGAAATGCTGCTCTTGCTTGCCAATGAGATTTTTTCATTCCTTGCGATGACCATATGCTAAGACTTCCACTATTTCTTGCAAAGAATGTCAAATGATGTCGTAATATGTGCTGCATGTCAAAAAAACATAATCTAAATCAGTACCGATCTTCTCAACAGCGATTTCGATCGAATGAACTTTCAAAAGGACCAGAATATACGGCAAATTATATCTTCTAAAGCGGGGATACTACTCACAAATAAATTCCTACCACGGGCCTGTTGAGATATCTGATAAAGGACAGTGTAACTTACGGTCGAGTAATGTGGAAATTTGAAAATCAGGGAGTTCTTTTACGTTTTCTTCAGGATCAAGACATCAGTGTCGATTGGAGATGCCATATGCCCCTAGCTGCTTAAACCAGCATGACCATAACTTTGCAGTTTTAACATAAAGCTAGTTGGAGTATTGAATATTTCAGTTAATATTTTCTGATTGGTCAGAAGACCATGAGATTGCTGATTACATATCAAGTAAAAGATAACAAAATAACAAGTCATCAGAAATTCAATAAAATGGCTATAACATTTCAGCCAGCGTCTGCTTGCTAAAATATCGAATTTTTCAATTGATACTTTTCTAGTTGGTCATAAGACCGTAATATTGCTGACTACATGCCAAGTACAATATAGCAAAGTATTAAGTTAAAAAGGAATTCAATAGAATGCCTATAATTTTTTGCCCAGTGTCTGCTTATTATTATTTTAATTGCACATATTTGTCTATCGTAGTGTAAAATCAAAATCTTACCATATAATGTGTTATATGATCAACACCCCATGCACTTTGAACTACATCCACAAATTCATTGGTTGTTTTCTATATCATTTGTACATCAGTATTTGAAAATTTATCTTTTCTCAAGTATTTCACCATGTTGTCTAACTTTTTCCAAACTTCTACTTTGTGTATACGAGTAGAACCTTCTTCTTCAAAATCTTGAGTTGCTGCAATAATTTCTTTCCAAACCGTGTATTGAACCTTAGATTATTTGCCAGAATAATTTGATAAAAAACTTCGAGCTTTAGATCCTCCAATGCTCGGCTTGCATGGAATATTTCCTGTTTTACCTGATAGCTTGTCATCTTTTTTTATTTTAACGTGGCCTTTATGTAAGCCTACTTTGGACAATACATCCTCTAACTTGGAAATAGCTTCCTTCGTAGAGGCCTCTGGCTCGAAATTCCATGCAAACAAGATGTGAAGATACATTATTTTTTCTATAATATGCACCTCCACATGCAATGTACAAATATGAACATTTCGTAGAGAAATCAGTAGTACAGGTTTCCAATTAGGATCTTCTCGATCTCTTGATATTCCTGTACTCCTTGTCATGTCTTTTACTATTTTTATGCAGTACAAACAAGGGTGTTTAGAGTTAGCGCCATGAGATACATTGAACATACATTTTAATGTCTTCAGATCTCCTACTAAATGCCATTCAATGTTGAAATTGCCAATTCTGGGAATATTGAGTGGAATTCCCTCCATGTGATTTATTATGGTGGCAGGATATGATGTTCTATTAAATATCCATGAGAGAATTTCATGGTCTTCTTTCAACACCTATAAGAGAATACAAAAACGTGATTAGCCTCATAATATTAACACTGAGAAGATTTTCCATATGAAATCCATATTCAAATGATTATCTCTATTTATTATGCGAAGGAACTGCTATGCTTGAAATGCTGCCTACCACCAGATATCATTTTCTGATTGAACACTGAAATTGAGGCCTTCTGAGTCTTCTGAATTTGAAAGTGCTCCATTCATGATTGTGAGACTGACTCTGTCCATTTTTTGTCCTTTTATAATTTCAGACTCATCTAACTTGAGAACAACTATCAACTTGTTATTGACATTCTCATCTGTAATACCGTAAAAATTTATGATGAATGTTAATAACTGAGTAATGTCAATAAATAAATTGTTGGAATTGTTATAAGCTAGTCTTTATCCTTTCGAGCAATACACTTCATTGATATGAGATGGATTACCAACTATTGTCTGCATACCATGGTTTAACATGTCTCTTTTTTTTTAAAGATAAAATGGTCGTGGGATTGGAAACTTTTTAATATTTACCTGTGCAAATGCCTCCTTTATCATCTTAAACATTGTTGCATATGCTTCCCTACTGATGCTAGAAAATTCACATGCCCCCTAAGCAATGTAGTGTCTAATATCTTTCCAACTTCATCCATAATGCTATTAGTAATTGAAGCCTTAATCTTTTTCATTTTGTTATTATTTAGCATTGATTTCATAGATTTAGAAGTCAAGATAGAGCCTAGTGAGTTTCCAATTGAAATCTCATCTGCCAAATGGTCTTCAACAACCAATGCTGATCTGCATTGCAAACATAATGTTCATGAAAATATCAGCAAAAATTAGGACACTCATAGTATTCACAGCAACAAATCAATAGAAATCTGAAATGAATAAATAACAAAATTAGTGAATTAAAAAGTTCAAGCAATATTCAATACCAAATAAGCTATAACTTACTTGAATGCACGGATTCGTCTTTTTCTACGACCTCCTCTGGATGATAGATCACATATATCCTTATTTACCAGTCTTTTCCTCTTGTTGCTTCGGACCTTTTTGTTGAGCACATCCATATCTTTAACAAGAGACAAATATGAGATACGCATGGATTTAAATGCAATTTTTATCTCATCATTACTAGTTGTATAATGATGCAAAGAAGATTTCAACCTTTGGATCTCCTCCTTGAGCATCTCATTTTCATCCAAACAAGTTTTCATCTTTGTAGATTTTTCTTCGCACTCCTTTGATATTTTCCTTGATTCCTCTTTCAAATAATGTATTCTTTGCATTGAATGTGCATTCCCATAGAGCATCAAATTCTCACAGTAACCCAAAAGGCCATTTTTACCATGACACATAAATAATTAACTGACTCACCGAACGAAAATCTTGATGTTGCAATGAATATGAATCAATAGGATACAACGTTCCTGATGACCATAAATCTACATGCTTTAGCTTTTCCTCCCTGTATCGGACCATATCAGAAGTTGACAATTTGGGTTGCTTTGAATTTCTCGTCTTGAGCGGAGCATATTCTGGTGACATATCCACATGAAGATGATAAAGCTTTGTCATCAGTATAGTAGTATAGTAACAAACAACACAATGACAATAACAAAGCTGGAGATGGCGCTAACGACTCTGCTGGAGATAGAGATGACTTTTCAAAATGTCACTCCTAATTCAGATTTTTGAGTGTTCCCAACTATTGGGAGGGAATATTTCAATATTTTGAAAAATTATATTCTAACTATGATTAAACACCAGTGAAGTTTGATGTGACTAAACTAAGGTGCATTCACATGGAAAGTGGTGCGGGCATATGTGTAAAGAAATTAGAAAATGATATTATAATTACTTTATAGTTATTTTTCTCTCTCCTACATGGCATTTCTTATAGGGCCCTCTTTGGGCCCATATTTTCTCTAATGGAAGGCATCTACAAATTAGATCCAAGTGAGAGTGCAAACTCTCTTTATGTCTCTTATATGTCCAATCTTTCAAAGGATGATCACACAAGATGCACATATCTTCTCTCTTCAAGTATTATGGTGTATGATTATTCCCTATTATTCAAAGCATATGTTGAGAAGCAATTATCATTGAAGATCAAAGCTTTGAGGAGTATTGGAGCTCTTGAAGGAATAGCACCATATGAAGTCTTATTCAAGATGAAGCCTAAGGTTGATCACCTTAGTGAACTTGGTAGTGCTTGCTTTGCACATATTCCCTTAGAAACAAGGAGGGAGGATGATCCAAGCTTATGGATCATGATTGGATACTCATCCATCAAGGAGGCCTTTAGTGTCTTTACACTCTCTATTTCAAAAGTGGTTGTGAATAGAGATGTCATATTGCATGAAGATTCAACCTTGGAAGTGTCCGAGATCAAGGCTTCTCAAGAAGCATCACAAGTTATCTCTGTTGAAGGTATTCAAGTTGTGATGGGGCCAAGGTGTGAGGAGGAGTCTCTTCCTCATATGATTTCAAGAAGATCTTCAAGATGCATGGCCAAGTCTTTATGGCTCACCTTACATGGCAAAGAGGGGCATCTTTCATGTTGTATCTATACTACAGCACATTCATATATGCTCCTCTTCCTTTGCTTGATATGCTATCTTGCTTCATTGAATTTTTTGTATCTCAAAGTTCAAGAAAGGCTATGCTAGTTCTGTATGATGCTTATGGTATGGACATGTTTCTTGTCATTATTGACTTAGATATGCTTCCAATATTTTTTGAAAGCAAGATATTGTACTATCAAAAGCATGCTCTTGGTTCTAGTGAGAACAAGATTGAGCTTGTTACTCATGTTTTTGAAAATCATGTTTTCACATGTTTTGAGGCAAATTGTGAACTCCTCTTGAGATTAAGTGAAGCATCCAAAGTGGACACTTACATCCTTGAGAGAGTAATTAGCCTAAAAAAGATCAAGATAGTATTTGATATCAAGATTAGATCCATCATGGATATAGTTCATTGTATGTGGACTAGTCAAGCTAAGATTCCACAGGAAGTGCAACATGCACATGAAACTTTTCCACTGTTGAAAACTACAATATCTCAAAAGATTGATCATCAGTACCTCAGGCTTTTTGGCTATGTCGAGCTCATAATTCTCCTGCCTCATATTTTACTATGAGCATACAAAAATTTGAGCTCATAGTGCTCTTGCTACATATTTTGCAAAGAGCATACCAAGATTTCAAGTCGGCTGAAACATGTAGAAATTTTTTGTCTGTTTTATTACAAACACACTTAACTAATTATTGCCTGAAGTTAGCGCTAGTAAACCACAGTAATTAGAATGAGAGCATTACTGGAAACTCAAAAAATTGCAACCAAACGTTGTCGATTTTCATTCTCTCTCTACGTAACCTCTCTTTAAAGGCAAACTTTTTAAAGGGCCCATTTTGAGCCCATATTTTCCCTAATGGCTAACTTGTTTAATTTTGACTGCACATCATAAAACAAAAGACTTCCAAAGATCATCTTCTAAATTGTTCTTAAGATCTATTTTGAAGATGATTAAAGGGCGGTCTTATATTTAAGATAGATGATTGAAAGAGCAGAGACCACCTTTTGGACCACCAGTTTGATAGGCAACTTATGCGTTTAACTTGCTCTTTTTTACTTTAAAGCGGGCCAAAAACCATCTGACCATGTTTGAAAGCTAGCCAAAAGCCACTCTTTGATCCATTTTTTCTTTTTTCCTTTTTCTTTTGTATTTTGCATGCATAAAAATTAGCTAAAAGACATCATTTCACAAAGCTTAAAACGGTGACCAAAGCCCTTAAAGTAGTGGTTTAGAAGGCAATGTTGAAATCATGGCCAATGGTTGAAAGGGTAGACACCAAAACTACCTTTTGAACTAATTAAAAGGGCAGTTCTTGGCCACCTTCTACACAATTTGCTTGTGGTGATGCATCCATTTCATGACATGACTGATTTTAAGAATAACCAAGAAAATTGTATATACCACACAAACATTGCCACAAATTTCTTGAATGAGTAAGCAATTGTCTAAGATTGGATGCAAGGTGATTAGCTATTTTTAAGTCCTACTTGATTGGGGATTGTGGCATAGTGGTTAGCATTTTTTTCCTTACCTCAAGAATTGAACTCTGATTTAAAGTGTGTGCATGGGTAGATATATGACAATATTAAAACACATATACAAAATAATTTTGTGAATGCATATAGATAATGTTTATTTGATGATCATAGTTGTTGGTGATGATGTTGGTGCATCATGGAGATTGAGCGATTGGGCATGCATGCAAGAAAAAGAGAGCGACATGAATTTTTTGCCAATTATGACTTGTATCTAGAGCTGCATCTAAAGTGTTGATATACATGCAAGACAAAAAGAAGAGCCTAAGTTCAGGATCATCATCAAGCTCAGTAGCATCTAGGCATTCCACATTGGCAAGTACACCCCCACCCCATTGAGGGGGAGGTGGAAGGAAGTACATGAAGCCTTCATACCTTCTACTTGGGTTCATACTTACAAAGCAAGAAAATCCCCACCCAAAATTTATCTTGTAAAAAGGAAAGCTCACCAGACTACTAGACATCATTGAGTCTTGATCTTCTCGACCAACAAAAGGCATGAGAATGCTTTTGTTCTTCAAGAGTTGATGGCGTCGCATCTCGGCCATATCCACAAGCGACTGAAAGTTCTCTCTGTCGAATGATACCAATGACTCCGCTACCAGCCGCGCTGTTACTCCCAGCAGCTCAGTTAGTAGTGCCCTCACCTCTGCCTCGGGTGCGCAATACCCAATTGCATTGCCAAATAGTCCTGGTGGTAGGCCGAGAATGCGCCTTCCATTCGTAATAAGAACTACATGGGACTTCTGAGACAACTCCAGCTTCCTGGCTCTCACAGAAGCTCTCCAAAAGAAGGCCGTCACAGAGCTGAATGCATCGGCCTTTGTTTGCTTCTTCAGCTCATCAACCATTTGTTTGCTCAGGTAGTATGATCTCGCCTCCATGCATGGAACATTGTCAGAGGGTGGAAGCGTTGGAAACTCAGTGAATTGTTGCTCTGCCAAGTTGGGCAGGGGTGGATCACGTGGTTTGATCACAAGCCTCCGATTGTGAAATGATTGTTTCAACAGTTGACATCCGCTAGCAATCTGAGACCACGAAGAGAGGAATTGAGCAGCTGCGCAAGCGTCTACAACCTTATAGTGGAATATGCAGCCCAGAACAATTCCTCCGCATTTGAATCTAGTTACCTGATCAATGCATCAGTACATTAATCAACTAGAACATATGAACACAACGAGACAGAAGTGTTTTGAGATACAGCAATGTATAGCTTTCCCAGAACCCATTACGCAAGGTAAAGTAGCTTCTAGGATGAGCGTAATTTAGTGAAAGGGTAGAGGTTTCTACCTTTACGGAAAGAGGGAGCTCCTCCTTATTTTGTCCATTTGGTTAGAGGCGTTTTCTGGGAGCAAGATATTCAAAATTGTGTGGTCGAAAATAATCGATATCGTCAAATCGAACCTTGCTAGACGCCTCCTCAAATTCTACTCCCGAATCGTTGCAGTGCAATGATGGACCTTCGTTCACCTGAAGTCTTCCTGCAATAGGATAATACGCAACCAGAGCTTCCTCGAGCGACGTTTTAAGAATCGAAACGATGCTCTGAAATGTTTTCTCTGGATGAGGAGCATAAAAAAAGCACGCGAGAATATCATGGTCTGGCATTAAAATGTCAATGTGAGATAAGGGAATCCAGCCTTCTTGGGTCGGCAAAACGGGATGCACCTTGTAGGCATCCAGAATTTCCGTATCTATATTTAAGTGTTCCTTCCTTTTGACAGGACCAAAAGGTTGAGATTCTTTAAGAATACAAGTTATCTTGAGTTTCCTACAAATCTGCAACAAACATGACACACACAGAAGATTGAGTTCTCGTGCCAGTTGATGAGTATTGATTCACAAGAAATCATTCAGCTGTCGTCTTCATAGAAGCAACCGTCTACTAAGAAATAGCATAAGTGCTAAGGAGTCTCACATATGGGGATAAGTCACACGGGTATGATATTTTCAAGTCAACTCTATATGTTTTAGCTATTCTCGTATAAATTGCAAATTTCATCCAAACATAAATAATAAACTCCGAACAAAGTTCCAAGAGAATCAAGAAATGATAATTTTATGTGCTCATATGTATTTGCAACATTTCGAAGCCAGCGGTGTTCAAATAATCCCAACTTCAAGAAACTGGATATTATGGTGAAATTCAACCATAATATTTAGAGGAGATAAAATTAAAAGATCACTTTCTTTGTGACATTCTAGTTAAAAACAATTTCCAGTCCGGATCCTTTGATTTCACGTACCACTATATAATCGCCGCAGTCCTGCTGACATTATGTCTTCCTTCGGCTGCGACTTAGTGGATTCAAGGATCACAAAGGAACAGAACAGCACACGGTTTTCTGTTAAGGCCGCAGGCTACAAAAACCTGCACAACAGTTCCGCATAAAGTCAAAAGACAATAACCGCAGTTTTAAGGTAGCGGAGCAGCAGCTTTGGCATGTTAGTTGTCGTAGGAAGGTGCATGCTTCTTGTTGGTGAAATACTTTGAAGCCAGCCTAATAAAAAGCTTACAACTTTCAATCGAATTGGTAAAACATTAACAAAAATCACCTACAAGTAAACTATCTACAAACTTGAAAACTGATAATCAGAGAATGAGAACTTGAAAACTGATAATCAACGAATGCCGAATACGATAATTGACCTTTCGATTTCTCGCCAGCACATGCAGCAGGATGGCATGCGTGTAGTGTATGAGATAATTGTCAAAACAAGGAATTAGTTGGCCTGAATGCCGAGGAGAGTGGTCTGAGGCTGAGCAAATGACAACCCCAATTGGAGTAATTATAAGATGGATGGGTTACGTTGGGTCGTCGACGACGATCAATTCACGTGGGCATCGGGCTCTCTGCCACATTTTACACGTTTGTAGAGCCGATCATACGACTTGGGCGTACACTTGATGAGATATCTGATATAAATTGGCATTGGCATTTGTGGGGCAGTGATTGGAAAGTTGAAACCTCGCTCAAGTTCCCTTTAATATTTTACATCTTTCAATCAAGGATTTCAAATTTAAGTAATTAAGTAAATATAGTAATTAAGTAAATATCAAAATCTCAAAGAGAAATAAAATTCATATTTAATATTAATATATAAATGTACTTACTACTCTAAAGAACTTTAGTATTTTTGTTTGAAATTTTTTAAGATTTAAGAGTTGTGAACATTAATTAACGTAAAGTTATTAACGTAAAATTTTTAAGTAATTATGTAAATTTGAAATCAGGGCTTTAATAGATATTTGGTTTTAAAAAATAATGCCTTCTAAAACCTTTAACTCATCAAAAATTGTTTTTTTATAAGTTTCAAAGATCTTTGGCATCCAACTATTTTTATTGGGCATCCATCAACCTAGGTGGTCCAACAATTATTTTCATGGTACATTGTGTTATAACGTTAGAAAATTGCCATGTATCAATAGGTTTTACAAACGTAACTTATTAAAAAATTGTGCAGAAGATCGAGCACCTACAATGTGGAACTTTACCATTTCAAAATTTTACGTGGTTTTATGAAGTATTATAATAATCTACATGCATCCTATATATTCAAAAGCCAACAGTTTATAATCCTACATATATTTTACTGAACATAAAATTTCCTACAAAAAAAAATTTGTATCGGTTTCTAAGAAGTCAATATCCTGCATTATATCTTTGAAGTCGGTTTTTGAGAAAAGTTGTCGATTCCATTCCTATACTATGCTGATTTTCCCGAGCACTGGTTGTGGCTGGACTAGTTATATTTGCTCACTGCTCCTGCTTTTACACGTGAAATGCACTTTCCATGTACGTACTATGTATACTTCACTCATATTCCTGCATAGTGTTGAAGAGGATTAACCTTTACCCTCTATAAAACAGTTTTGTATTTTCTTTACAAAGAAAATGGTGGGGACTATTTGAGCAGAATCGGTGTGAAGCTTGGCATTTGCAAGCTGCAATGCAAGTCAAAGACTAGTTTTCCTTTCAAAGATATTTCAAAAGGCAAAAATTTCAAAAGGTTGTAAAATATATCATGAATATGTGTATTGGTGGTTGAAAGGTTCATATTTATTTTATTTGAAAGGTACTCTTGCATTATGCATGTCATGTGAAAGGTAAAAAAAAGAAAGCCCATTAGGGCGAATGGTAGGAGTGCACATCAAATTCCAATCAGATGTACAATTGGCTTTTTTCTTTAGAATTCTTCTACATGTAGGTACATGTACAAATTTTACTTTTGGTGCAAGTAAAAAATTACTTTTTCTTCTGCATGTGCTTTGCTAGGAAGGTGCATATTCGAAAAGAATTATAATAATAAGAAATAGTTTCTTGACATGATGGTACGTTGTTACATTTTAATCTTCCATCCTTTCTAAAATATTCAACTAGTAATAAAATGGAATAAAATTCTTCAAAAATTACATGCTAAACTCAATGTGATCCACCACACGAATTGACAACAATCCTTTTGAATGTGCACCATAAGGCGCGCATCACATGGTGGTTGGTGGAATAATCATGGATTTTGGGAGTATAATTCGGATTTATGTTCTAAACTTTTTTGTTGAATTTTTTAAGTTCAATTGATTTTAAAAAAAAAAGACTAAATTTTGAAAGTGACTCCACTTCTTTTGAAAATGACTCCACATTCTTCTGAAGGTTCTTTTGATTGCTCACAATTTTTAAAATCATTATTGAAACACATGAAATAACAATTGAATGCAATGTTTTCCACGTGATTACGACAACAATGACTGGACTTACCAACGCAAATCATCCTACATATTTGAATGGACAAAATGCGGATTTGAATAGAACATGTGGATATGAACATTGAGTTTCATGCACACCAATATATATCAATTAACACGAGTTGTTTTCAGCACATTTCTATGCACGTGCGCACAAAAGTGTGCATAAAACCCTTGGTCACTTGACGAGACCTAACATGCCATCAAATGATTGAAATTTCAATCTTTTAAATGTATGTGGCACCAGACTTGACTCTTCATTGATGGCAATTTGACTCCAAAAAACTTCAATTTTCAGCACTTCACATGGGTAACTTTAGGTGCACATATATATCTTTATAAGACTCCAAATTTAAATTTGTTTTTACATACATGTTTCTATGGTCATAAAGGATTTTTTAACATAGACAACCAAAGAAAGGGCTATAAAAAACACCTCCAAAAGAGCTGAAACTTTGTTGCACCTTTCAATAATTTTCAATACTTTTCAACACTTGACATGGGTAACTTTAGATGCACATATCTATCTCTACATAACTCCAAATTGAAAAAAAATTAAGAGACATGCTTCTATGGTCATATAATACTTTTTAAAGTAGACAAACCAAAATGATATTGTTAAATCATGGTATTATACACTCATAAATGATATTTCTAGTTTTGATGATTTTTATCAACACTTAAAAGGGTAACTTTGAATGCACATATCTATCTCTATAGATCTTCAAATTCAATTTTTTTTATAGACATGTTTCTATAATCATATAGGATTTTTGAGAGTAGACTGCCTAAAAATTGAATGTAAAATTCACAACAATGTAGTCCCATATATGAAAATATCGAAGTTTCATCAGTACCCTCTCATGTTTGACGCATCATATGTTACATATAAGTGTGCTCAAAATGAAGGTCTCAAAATTTTTAATCGATAATTGTATGTATGAAGAATACACATGTGAAAGGATTTGATGTGATTTATCATAGTTTATGAGATGATTTTTTGAATAAGTTCTTGAAATGCACACTTTTGTGTGCATTTTGTGACAACTCTAGTGTTAAAACCCATCCCATTCTATAGACTAACTTGTGAGTTTTTTACATCCAAACTTGCATATAATTTTCACATGTGGAAGTTCCACATGTATAACATAGATGCAATGATACTGCATGCAAATTAAATATGTAATATGTTCGATAGAATTGATACAAAATATTCTCTTTAATCCAAGTGTTTATTCTACGTACATATGTGCCCATATGACTAGGTAATTATGGTCCATGTTGCTCTAAACGGTATATTCTTTATTGACATCTTAGAAAAAGATTGTTGGCCTAGATTTGCTTTGAAAGCACGAGAATCTATTAAACTCGCCCATGATGATCTAACCATAAAAATCGCCCTATAAGCAATGTCACATAAGAAATGTGACATTAAGGGCAATTGTACATACCAATAGCATGCTTTTAAGACATGTTTGTTGGGCCACTAGAGCCTATGTTCACATTATGGGAGTGTGTATTTGTAACATTAATGTTCATTTGGAGGATTTCTATTGGTCCATGTAGTGTGGATGTAAAAATGAAAACAAAATAAAAATTCCTCTTAGGATGTTGTAGTATTGTCTGTATTCTTTTAGATGTGTTGCACAAGAATCCAAGCCCACTTTGTTGATCGCAATGCATGGGATTGGGACTGCGGCACCTACATGCAACAAACATGACTGTTGTAAGAAATGTGGTGAGCGTGAGAGAGAGACAATATGAATGTAGTGAAGTTAAAATCTATTCTGAAGCCATGCCTCAGAAGAAGCATACCAATATTGATTCTCAGCCCTTGCCTCTCTGATAACTCGAGTAATGATTGCTTATTATTAACATATGCATACATGTTCTCGTCCCTAGTCGGAGACCATTTTACGATGGATTTTTGCATAAACCAACAACGTTGTGATTAGAATTCAACAATGTCCACTATTGATGTTGGAGCTGAATGACAATTGTCAACCTTAGTTGTTTCTTTTCCATTATCTTATGATCTTGAAGGCTGCATGATCGTGCTTGCATGAGAACCTTGTGTTGGTTTTCTGCCACATGAACCATTTGTAATGCAGCATATATTGATTGTTGTAGAAGACTTGGTAGAATTCGATTGATCTATTTTGTTGCTTGATGTTTTATTGATTGTAACAATTCTATCTTCTGTGATACTATTGTCGATGGATCTTGGGATGATGCCTCTGTGTGTTTTGCAAGCTTAGAAGAATTGCCATATTTTTCAATTGTCTCAAAGCCTAGTGGCACTATGACTTTTCTTTTGTAGTGTATCTTGAGTGGAGTAGTTTGGTAATAAGTTGCATGTTGGTCCATTTTGGATAATAGCTTCTCAGATTTTGCAATTTGCCTCAATGGACAATCAACACATGGATGGTTGACACCACATTGTGTACATCAAGGTGAAAAGGTTTTTGGATCAGCTCGATGTGGACATTTTGAACGATGATGTCTTCCTCCACATCTGTAACATCGTACCATGCATAGAATACAATCCCCTCTAAGGTGATAATCATATACAAGTAGAAATTGTCTCCTATCACTCTCCACGTAGTAGAGTGGTAAGCTATTATAACCTTCTGATGAGTTCGGAGACATGCATGATGATATGACCAATACTTCCACTTCACCACTTTTGAGTGATGACTATTCTAGTGTGCTCAAAGTAAACCTCATTTTATCCTCTGAATGAATCTCTGCTTGGCATTTTATCAAGTTCGGCCTTTCATGATGTTGTCCTTCAATCATTTGCTCAACCATATGCTCTGTCTCATGCTCTTGAATTTGCAATTGAGGATTTCGAAATGGACATTTAGTATGTGAATGATCTACAAAGTAATAACTACACTGGTCTGATTGTAGAATTATGTTTTTGCAAGCATTAGACTCATGGTGGTCATCTACTTGAGGATGTTCTTCGCCAACCTTTAAATGCATAACACTTGGTCTTATTGGCTCGTCTTCATCACTTTGTTTTGATTCCATGTCTTTTTTATTTGCACAATCATTTGACATGAGTGACGTTTGCTCTATATCTTCATCTGATGATGCTAGAACTAAAGAGGCTTTGTTTAACTCTGCTTCCCTTAAGTGGACTTCAATGTTGTTGGCATCTACACAAAGTTGTGTAGGTGTTGTATAGGATATGAATGCTTTCATACGAACTTTGATTTTGGCCAGTATAATAATATGCCATTACTATCTTTGAAGGAATGGGAGGATCACAATCCGTCATCATGTTGACAATTCAAAAGCAATGTTTCAGCATTTTCTCTACACTCTTGGCAGCATCTTCATCATCATCTAGTGAAGATTGTGACAACGTCACCCCATATTCTTCTCTTATGTGGTCATCTATGGTCTTTTTCATGTTGAACCGTCTATTTTTGGTCAACTCATAGAACTCTTTCAAAGACACGACACTAGGAAGAAAAGCAGTATAGTGTTGTTTATCAAATACAACGGATTCAGGCAACATTTTGTCAAACAACATGTTGATCTCTGTTTCAAGCAAACCTTGCATTGGGCATAGAAGATAGGGTGTAATGGATTTGATTTCATTTTTTGTTTCCAGTTTTACTTCTTCCCTCAAAGCACAATCCACCCATTTTTTCATTAAGCCCATTCATTTTCTCCAAACACTATTTGAAAAGAATAACACATAGTAACACTCCTTTGGCTCCTTTCGACGCATCACATCTTCCACCATACACTTGAAGGCCTACAAAACAAGAAGATGTTTGTAAATAAAAGAAATGCATCAAAATGTCAAAAAAAGACACAACTTAAGCTTTATACAAAAACTTTTTACCTTACACTTCTAGCATGTCCGTCCACATCCGATTGGTTGTTCTGGACGTCCCCAAAACTCTCATTGCTATCTAGCCTGATGTAGCAACTTAGGCAACGAGCTTTTTGATTTATACTCGTCATTTAGCTCATTTAATGCTTGAGATATCTGAACACACTCTACCGGGAGTCACCAAATGACTCAAATATGAGCGCTTCTTCTCCGATATTGTTGTCTCAAACTAGCAACATCGGACAATTATTGTGCATCCAAAACCTTAAGCAAATTCTTTGCTGCTTGAATGGGCCATCCACAACCATAAAATCTAATCTCACATGCTTTGTCTTTTAATACTTTTTTGTCGTAAATTTCAACAAACTCTTTTGTCTTCTCATAATACGGAATCAAGTAAGCCGGGGGCAACTTTACCCCAACAGTTTTAAAAAGAGACCTTTGCAATGCATCACAATACTCACGATTGAAGGGACATATTGCGTAGATTCCGACGTCGGCATCCCTGAAAATTTTATAATCCGTCGCAATTTGACACGTCGTAATATGATGTCCCAGTAAAAAATCCAAAAATCAGAGTCCGGCAACGGGAAATATGGGCGGCAACCAATTTTTGAAAGGCACGTTGGAATCCGACCTGTCGGATTCTGACATTCAAACGTGGATATGACCTGGCATGTTTTTTCCAAAAAAAAATTACGTGTAATCCGACGTTGGATGTCGGAATCCGACATCCACATTGGCAATCCGGAAAGCTTGTCCACGGCATCTAGGACCTGTCGTTCTTCGGGCCTGAATGGGCACAGACGTCGGATTCCGACGTGTTTTGAAGTCGTCGGATTCCGACATCTGTTTGGGTTTTTCGTATTCGTGCGATCTAGCGCCTTCTCTCTCACTCTATTTTTTTGTAGGTTGGAGCATCTTTGGAGCGATTGAGGACGTTTGAAGATCAGTGTTTGATGAGTGCTTGAGGGTGCTTCAAGGATCAGTGCTTGAAGATTAGTGTTTGAGATTGGTGCTTTGATTTTTGTTTGTTTTGCTTTTTGTCTATTTGTTTGAGGTTGGTGTTGTTTGGTTTGTTTGTTTTGAGAAGAGGTAGAGCGTGTGAAAGATAGAAGAGATAGAGAGAGAGTGTGTGTGTTGTTATATGTGTGTGTGTTTTTAAATTTTGCATTGATTTAGAATGGTTTTGAATATTGTTGAGTATAAATATGGTTTTGAATGGTCTTGTAATAGATTGTTAGTATGAATTGAATAATGTTTGGTAATAATGTAATTATTAGATTTGTAATTTGTGAGAGAGAAAGAGAGAGAAGAGGTTGGAGTGTAGATGTATGCTTCGAAAATATTGAACAGATTTTGGAGTTTATGTTTTGTTCTTTTTTTGAAAAATAAAATATTAAG
>MU832725.1:0-67966 GCA_029204225.1 Diphasiastrum complanatum
ATTTTCATCTTTCTAGATTATGCCCAACTAATTGCATGATCTTTGTTGTTTTTCTTCAAATCCATGGAAATTCTTATAACAATCAACTTGCTCAAACTTAAATTGAATATGATAATATGATAGCATATGAAGTAGAGATAAATTAGCACAACTCAAACTTAAGCTATATGTGTTACCAAACAAAGGAAAAATAAATCAGCACAAACAAGTTTTAGCAAGTTTGAATGATGACCACCAAAAGTTTTGATTTGATATGAGAAATGAGTTTTGCAACCAGATTAAAAAATGAGACTTGATAAGCTATCCTTTAGAGGACTTATATTGGAACAAATAATATTCCAATCAAATTTTCTAAGTTTATTATATCAAAAAGATTAATCTAGTGAGAAATCATCCCATCAAAAAAATGTCTCCCCATGATTTACTTTCAGTTTTTGTCCAGCGGACATTAAAGATCTTATTAAAAAATTTAAACTTCAACCAATAATCCATTCCACAATGCAAAATCTTGTCAACAATATTCACTTAACAAATATCATAGAAGTCCAATCATAAATTTTACACGACTCCATGCCCATGAGTTTTCTTACCACCATCTACAAATTCTAGCAATTTGGTAAACACGTTTATCATATAGATGGAATATTCAATAAGTTTACATCTTACACTTCTTTTGCTTTTTAGTCAAATCGTTAGATCTTTAATAAGGGACTGATCTTTCTAAAGATATCACTTTCTTTTATTGAAACTGCAAATATATACAAGTCATGGCTAGGGTCAATTTGAAAGTTTCATCTTGTCCTATAAGTTCATTACAACTTCTCAAATGACCCTTTACCTCCATGCGATATCACTAGAGGTCCATTACCAACAAAAATACACTAGATCTCTAGCAACTTGTGACTTGTAATACTCAAGATGAATGATTTATCATATTTGACATTGAATGATTTATCATATTTGACATGGTGCCACTGCCTAAGATTTGCATAGATGATTTCCGACAAATCAAAAAATCATCAACCACAATCGGAAGAAAACATGGGCCACAAACCAACCAAGGTTGGCAAATGATGCCCCCAAACCAAGGACCTTTGAAGAAATTTTTCTTCTAATTTTACCATGAAAGTTTAATAACATCATTGGATCCTTCACAACATAACGCAAGGTTATAGATATATTGCAATAAACTTTGCCTTACATAGCCAGGGCAAATAGTTAAACAATAGATAAGCATAAAAAAATAAAAACAAAATCAAATAACTCATATTAATGCTCAAACTCGTCCAAGAGTGACACCTCAACGTTTAGCAAATCATCACAATCGCTTTTACCGCTACAAAATATTAATAATCTTCGTTAGTAGTTGAATCAGATATGAATTAAAATTGTGCCCACCCTCTACAAAAGTTCAGTTGGATAGAAGTTGGATGTGTGCTCACATAGGCAGAGATAGGCACTTGTACCTCAAATTTACATTGGAAAACTTTTAGCATCAAAATTTCCTGTGCCATATAGCATACTGAACTATTAGGTCCTGAACTTTTCTGGAAGTATTAGCAAATGGAGATTGAGACTTCCCAATTTGCTACACCAATGTAATTAAGTTATAGCCAAACTAGTGATACATTTAGATATGATACTATTGATACCCTCAAACTCAAGTTTATGCTTGATTGATACGAAAGCCAGAGTTCAGGTTGCTGCATCCTCCAGAGTTCAGGCTGCTGCATCCTCAAGTTTAACTGTGTACTTCATGTTATGGTTCAAATTGGCTTCTATAAATCGATAAGTCGGGTATGTGATGTATAGTGGCAAAAAGAAAACATTTTGCAATACTTGCAATTGAGATTCCCCCTTCTGCTGATTTATTATTCGATACATGAAAATATTTATATAGAGATATAGAGAACATTCAAGCTTTGGTTTATAACACACATAATTGGCACACTAGATGTACGACCCCAAAGACGCCACTAGATCGGTGCTTCAGATGTACCCACATTACCACCTTGTACAATGACGATCTAAAATTGAATACTAACTTACATTTTCATGGCTGCTGGGATAAAGTTTCCAGATATTTGCTTCTTTAAGGGGAATCCGCATTCTGCAAAACTGCTTCTGAAGTTGACATGCATTCTTATATATTTAAGAATTTCCACAATCTTGCTAAGGCTACTATACTCCTGACAGCATTTGCTGGCATGGAACATTTTCAGAGTGATTCTGAATGTCATCTATTCCATTCCCACGTTCCAGAAACAGCTATTGCAGCCTAGACTATATGCAAGC
Organism: Diphasiastrum complanatum; assembly: GCA_029204225.1. Classification (NCBI taxonomy): domain Eukaryota; kingdom Viridiplantae; phylum Streptophyta; class Lycopodiopsida; order Lycopodiales; family Lycopodiaceae; genus Diphasiastrum; species Diphasiastrum complanatum. Next base: position 2,296 of record MU832725.1, read on the forward strand.
AATTCGAGGCTTATAGTACCTGCCTCAAGCATTAATTCCAAATCCACAAGCCAGCCTTCTACTTCAGAAACAAAAAACTTGTTGTGACCAGGACACAAAATGACTTTCCACAGGGCAAGCTCACCACATAAAACATAGGGCTCACTAGCCTTGAACAATTAAAAATCCAAACGCACAAATTGCATAACTATATGAGTATACTAAGGTATCTCAGTTGACAACAATTTGCCACGACCCATTGTAAACCCTCGAGTTCCATCAGGCATACGAGGTCCTGGAGGGGGTTTTCCTACAAAGTCACTAATTAAGGGGCTGCTGGATTGTGGGGATGTTCCTGATAAGTGGCCTCGACCGTTGTTATTAATATGCTGACCCCTCCCTCTGCTCCTTCCCCGATTTCGTCCTCTTCCTCTCCTTCCTCCACCATCCCTTTCATAGGATCCGGCATCACCCTGTTCAGCACATTTAGGCCAATTAGAAAATACCAACTTTATGCAAGTAGAACAATCAGCTGACGAAATGCATTAGATTCCATCATACCATGTGTTCCTCCAATGATTCAGTTTGTTGGCCAAACTCATCACCCGACTTCTCAAGAGCTCCATCACAAGTTGCACCATCTTCCTCTCTCTCATTGCCTTCAGCAGCCTCACTTCCCAATTTTCTCCCCTTTGCAAGATACTGGTAGCCATGTTTTCCCTGAAACTGTCAATGTTGCAAAAACAAGGCAATAAACTTATCACACATAAGTAGCATGTATAAATTTGAGAATAACCTCACATGTTACAAATTTTGCTTATATACGCAAATCACTTATGCTCCTTACGGTTCGTCGTAAAAGCAACCGGACACGAAGCCCACTTCTCCAATTGCGTTCGTCAGTCAATTCTGCAACCTGTAAAACCATCAATAATCTCCACATGTTAATGTGAGCAGTAATAGAAAGGTGCTTTGGACCCTCACTATACCATTTGTTTATGTGACAAATAGGTGCACCCTTGACCAAAGACACTCTTAACCTTTAACACCATAAACTGTCTCATCCATCTAATGGGCAAAAACCGAAGAAGACTCGAAAAAATGGATCACAACATGGCCAACTTGGATACTCACGGCCCTTTCGGCTTCCTCTACGGATTCATACTCCACCAAAGCATGTAACTGAAACAGAGTCCACATGGCAAATCATCAAGGATGATATCTTGTAAACATCAGTGATATTGCTATTAACAGCATTCATCCACAGTTCTATATCTTGGTTCTTATTATAACTTATGTATTAAACATATACAGCAATAAACATGCATTGATTCTTTTGAGGTCCAGAAACCACTTTTCGCCTACACGGCCAGCAATTTTGTCTGTGAAATGAAAGCAAGGTGCTAAGGAATTTGAAGAAAACTCCTACATCTAAAGAAACTGCAATTTTTCAAATACTGACACATGCACTTATATATACGTAACAATATGTGATTGTACAGATGTTTTGATTAGGTTTCAGGAATTCAAACTGCAAATTCTGAGAAAGGTGTCTTGATACCATTTTGTAAGATTACGATGTATCCAAGTTCACAAATTCAATTCAAAGGTCATATCATTAGGTACGAAAGAACATACAATGCAATGAAAAAAGTTAAAGAATCCATTCTCAAATAGCAATATAGACTTCAAAAAACAAAATCTATTCCAGCCAGCAATACTAATGTTTCATCCATAAGTTGCTATCTGGGTTTCGAAAGAAGCAAACAACAATCAACAAGAATAATTAAAAACAAAACTAGAAAAAAAAACTAGAAAATTAAAAACATAATCAAGGACCTTAACAAGAAAAAAAGAATCACCAATATATGGATAAAATACAAAATACTAGAAATATTTGAGAATAACAAAAGAATAGAGAAAAGCATAACCTAACATATAAGTCAAGCATCTGCAAGCCAACAATTAAAAATGAACAAATTGAAGCCTGGGCTTGAGGTCCTAGGTGATGGACTTATGGCTAATTCACTAGGTTACTTATGTAAATCAATGCCATTGTGCATTGTTCAATATGGAAGATAGAATCCAAACTGTGAAGTGTGAATTAACTTGAAAGCAGCAAGTCGACATATTATCGGATTCTGAAAAGGGTCTCTTAAGCATGAGACGAGTATGATTTGGCAAGTAGAGAAGACCATGCCATCACAATGGCCAAGCATCGTCTGGTTTATCTGTATGTATAGCATGAAGATGCTGGCTGCTTTATCAAGTACGTTACATCAAGCTTTATGATTTGATGGCACAAAGAGCAATGCTGACATCTTGGAAACAAAATAATAGACTACAAACCACCATCATGCATGCTGTGTAATGATAAAACAGCACAATAGGCCATTACAATAAGGTATCATAAAATCAGTTGAATATTTTGAAATATGAAAATAGTGAGAAAAAATGCCCAATAACTGCTTTGGATTTGACATATAGAAGGTCAAGTAGTTCCAGAACTAACAAAATAGAAAACCTACATCCATCTCACAAGAAGCCGAATGAAAAAATAACGGGGAAATCAATGACTACCTTGTTACTAACAAGCAAATCTGTCTTAGAGAACTTTGTCGCAGTTTGGTTAGCACCATTGGCTGAAACTGGTTGACATACACGCACCATCTTCACACTGTAAAGACCACACCAGAAAAGCGAGGTGTTACAATCCAAAAATCCACATATAGACACCTTCAAAGGAGAAGATAGAATCTGTATAAATAGGGCCATTACTTGCCGACAGTGCCAAAAAGCTGCTCCATCTGCTGAATAGAATGATCTTCTGGCAAGTTCTCAGCCACCACGGTGCGTGACTGCAAGACAAAATAAGCCAACACCCAATATAATGCAAAGATGTAAAGACACTTTATTCAAGAGAATTGCAAATACGGATATTCTTATAACGCAATTCTCAGCTTAAAAGTATATTGAACTACCCACATCTACAAAAATGATAATTTGTAAGCTCACCTGAACTTCCTCTAGGTCAACATCAGGTAAAGGCTGTGCACGTCGGACTTTCTTTCCGTCTTCACTGACAACCTGATAGATGATGCACAGATTCTCAGTTTCACACGACTTAAGACATAAAACAGAAGACTTCAATACACATGTAGACCACTTTCTTGCATGCTGAAAGAGATTGTTTCAAGCTTACAAGAAGAGAAGAAGCTCGAAGTGCTTCAGCCACGATTGCATGATTCTTAGCCAGACTTTTCATTTTCCTGAATGATGCTACAACAGGAATTGGAACTGCAAATAGACATTGACATAGATATGTGACTACAAGTGTATCAAAAAAGATTACAGTAATCCAGATAGAAACTGCAATGAACTCTAGCATTTCATAGTGTCAGCATATATGTGTAAATAACTAAACAAATTACCCGGTGAAGTGGTTTACAAAATTTATCTTCCAAGGTTAAAAAGACCAAAGTTCATAGGCACATATAGAATATGGCAAGTCTAACAAAAATCACTGTCTTGGACCTTGTGTTGAATTACAATGGCGATTTTACACCTAATAGCTAGTTAAACTTACTTAATGCAAGTTGCACAAAATGTAATGGGGGCATTTTATCAAAATTACCTTGTAATGCCCCTTTTGTAGCTTAACTTAGTTCAGTGCATGGAGGCCCAAGTGGCCAAGTAGCTCAAGCTCATGATGAAACCTCTCTCTCTCTCTCTCTCTCTCTCTCTCTCTCTCTCTCTCTCTCTCTCTCTCTCTATGCCCCCCGCCCCATCTTTCTACTTTTCGCTGACTGCCACCGACAATGTCCATCACTGCCAACTGATCAAGGGTTGGATTTGTAATCAGAGTGGCTGTTGCTGCTGGGGAGACTAAAGATTTGTGAAAGCTGCAGCCACTGGAACCATCACTGTCTGCACCAATCTCATGAATTCTTGCCAGGATTTTGTTATTCCAAAGAGTATGAAGGCAAAAACAAATGCACCTGGGGTAGGAATGGAGTTACAAGAACTCGTTATGACCATGGTGAAAGATGGTATTGATATGATGAAATGGAACAAAGCCAGTGACATTGATGACCTTGAATCTGAACAATCAATCTATGCGGCAGATACCCTTGCTCTTATGATTTTTCATCTTCTCAACGTAATTGTTGTTTCTGATTTTCCCTCTACCTTGGTGTACTAACGTTATTCATCCCATCTGTAACAGAGGATCATTTTATTTTGCTGCCCACTCTATTATGAAATCAAAGGGAGATATTACTGTTTCTTTAGGGATCATCTAGCTACTTTACCCTCTTCGATTGAGTATGAGGATCAGAGATGTGTTGTTCTTATCTTACAAGAGATGTTTCTGCTACATGATGGTACTCTACACACTCACCCCAGCCCTCAGCGAATGATTGGATCTTGTTTTTCTAGGAGGTGGCTAGGTAGTAGGGATCTTGATGCTGACTCAAACGATGATCATCTTCCTTTCAGACATCATGATCGGCGACTGAGAGGGCAGCAGAGTTCAGATCGTCGACCTATATGCCATTCTATACGGCATACTAGACATGGGCCTGTCCTCCAGCACTGGGATCTTCTACATTGAATCTCTCCTCTTACTTTACTACTGTTCATTCATAACGGAGACCCCTATTTTGTGGCAGTCTAATTCCTATCTGATTGGTGTTTTTTATAACGATTGCCAAGTAAAGATCTATCAAGATCCTGTCGCATGTAACCAAAAGTGCCTATGGAGCCAAAGCACCCAACCAACAGGAAATGGATAGACAAATCCCTAACTGCTTCACCCCCGAGCGAGCCACGGTGACTGGATGCAAGAGGGAGAGAATCCTGGCCTTGGAAAAGAGAAAACTGACTGAGGAGATGGGCGAGTTCCTACAAGAGATATAGACCCCAAAAGCTGAGGACTATTCTCTCTAGGATCCCCCAAGACCAATCCAAAAGCATTTGACCTCCTATTCTTGCACCAAAAGTTATCAATCACCATGCACTAGCTCCATAGGTCTAATTAGAGCATATGGGCCCTCACAAGGTTATTAATTACATTATTGGCCTAGTCCAGAACGACGTGGCGTAACTAATAATCTCGTACACTACTGGAGTAGCAGATATCCACGTCAAGGACTATTCCACCCCCTCGTACTAGACATAGACATAACATTTTTCTCCATGATTCTGTAACTTGTTCTCTCGCTTTCATGAGGTGGCTTCTATAATGATTAAGATCTCAGATAGCTAAGCCTTGAATTTGTCAGGGTATCAAAGCAGATTGTGGTACATGTGAGTCTATGAAAGAGAGAAACTGTTTAGGACAGATTCTAGTGAAGGTTTTAGATATTCACTAAGCACCTCAATCTTGTAGGAGTGCGCACTATTCCTGTAAGAATCTAATTAGGGTGCCAATAGCACTATTGGAGAGCGCACATCATAAAAAAGGGAGCTATGCAAAAGATTTCAGATTCAAGGCAAAGATTTTAGAGACTTCCTGAAGCAGCTTACCTTGTAAGAGGGCGCGACGCACTTTCTACTAGGAGATCAGAGTAAAGTGCCAAGTGCTGCAAGGGCTTGCACTGCCACACATGTGGAAAGATCAAAGAAGTGGTTCGGTATTAATCAAGTGCCATAATACCCTAGCTGGGTTTAAAACCCCAATTCTTGGAAACATCTTAGTTCTTGGGTGCTATCCGAAATTACTTATGTTTGCTTTGAGATACACATGGTTAGTCTCCGGAAAACTGGAGATTTGCAGCTTTACACTAATCATTTTATGGAGCTTTCATAACTCTTGTCTAATTTACAGCCTAGTCCCTACTGAGCTGTGGTGTTGGCTTACGTGGTGCTTTAAGTTATAACGTTGCTTCATTTCGCCCTGCTACACTTTCTGATGTTGTAGCCATTGCTACTAGTCTTCAACGGACGTATCCTGATCTTCCTGTTCCTTCTGGTTTTTCTCACCCTAGTGGCGTCCCTACATCTCTTTCTTCTTCCTCTTCTACCTCTACTTCTATTATTCCTTCTGCTATCATTGTCCATCCTATTTCTTCTGTTCGTCCTCCTGCACCTCACCCTGTTTATATTCGTCATTATTCTCCTACAAATTTCGCTGAGATTCGTGACAAGCGTTGTTGTCAGAGTCCTGATCATACTGCTCGTGATTGCCGCCAGCTTGCTACTACTACCATTGTTGTCTATTATCATGTGGAGGTCGATGTTAATGATTCTGATGTCTATCTCCAACTATTTGATGAGCCTCCTCCTGCTGAATGGACACAAATTAAAATCCACAAACTAGATTCCATGTTCCTACTTCCACTTAACATTGTACTATATGACCTATCCATGATCCATTATCAAACATCTATCACATAGTAGACTAGGTAACTTGAATACAAAACATCAAAAAGCAAAATCAACGAATCGTTGATGATTAGCACAATGAAAGAATCATTCAAAATCAAAGAGCCATTTTTTATTTTTGGGTACAATTCTTTCCGATTCGAATCAGACCTAAACAATTCATTAGCAAATCAAGATTTGTTTGCCAACAAATCACAGTTTGTAAACTATATGTCAGGATATGACTTCGATGAAGATCACCTCAACTCAAAGAGCATGACAAGCAAGTTCCTTCCCCTCATTGATTCCAAGGAGGTACTTATCCAAGACCCTCATCAGTCACAAGAGCAAGAACTAGAGTAACCAGTTCCGATCACTAAAGGGAGCATAAGAAAAAGGTTAACACCATGGGACACTTGGTCTCCATCATCCTCACCAAGTAGGAAGTTACCGACATGGTATTGGGACACAATCAAGGAGGGGCAGATCAAGGGGCAAGGTCTCAAAAGTGGCCTCATGAGAGAGAATAACTACCTTTGCACTTTGGTAGACCATTCTGGAGTCACAAGAGTTAAGCACCACTGCGTTCACAAAGTTGTGAAAGAGAAGGCATGCCAATATACCATGCAAAAAGCGTACAACACGCAAAATGAGACATGAGTGCTCATGGATTTTCCAAAAGGCAAGCAACCCATAGGTTGCAAACGAGTTTATAGAAACACATTACAAGCCAATAGAATCGTTAATAAACATAGGACAAGGTTGGAGACTACAGGTTGTTCAACTATGATGAGACGTTTGCTCATGTGGCAAAGATGGCATCTATCAGGACCATATTGGCCTTAGCCGTGTACTGTGGATGGTACATCCAACAAATGAATGTCAATTGCCTTTCTCATTAGGCAACTATAACACGAGGTTTACATGGAGCAACTGCAAGGTTATGAGACCAAGCGAGAAAAAAAGAATGTGTATAGGCTTAAAAAACCCCTCTAGGGTTTGAAGCAAGTGCCTAGGGTATGATATAGTCATATTGAATGCATCAACACTTTGAGAAGTGTAACTTTAATTGCAATTTGTATGTCTTGTGGAAGAAAGGGGACATCGTCATTCTAGTTTTCTATGTTGATGACCTGGTCATCACAAGTAGCAATGAGAATCTTATTGACAAGATAAAAGAACTTTCAAAAGAAGTTAAATTTCATGATTTAGGTCTGCCACACTATTGACTTGGAATAAAAGTAGGGAAGGAAACTGCAATCGTTTCACTTCTCAGGCAAAGTATACATAGAAAATATTGAAGAAATTCAATATGCAGCAAAGCAAGCCAATCATTACTCCCATAGACATGAGCAACAAGCCATCTAAGGATGATGGTACATCCTTTGTAAATGAGAACCTCTATCGACAATTGGTGGACAGCCCGATTTATCTTACCATTACTACACCAGAAATTCCTTATGCGGTTTAGGTTGCTAGACAATTCAAGAGTAAGCCTATTGAAGCTCATTGAAAACGATCCTCAAGTATGTAATAGGAATAGTGCGTTACAAGATTGGATGCACTAATGATGGTGACCTTTTGTGAAAGGGTTATATATATGTGGATTGGACTGTGGAAAGAATTATTGCAGATCTACCATACAACAATATTCTTCAAGTATGCTTTTCTAGTCCTATATCATGGTGCAACAAGAAACAGCCTCCTATGGCTTTGTCATCCACGGCCTCCTGAGGCTGACAAGTATATGGCAACTACCAGGGTTGCACGTGAGGCTAATTGGTTGAGGCATCTACTTGATGATGCACAATCACTTAATGGGACCAACAATTTGCATTCGAACATATCCATGAATGATTGTGTGTTTGGGGAAATGACTCGGATCTGTGGATAGCCAAAATCTATTCAGTTGGCCAAGAATGTTGTATACCATGTAAAGGTGAAAAACTCTGAGATCGCCCAACACTTTATATGAGAGAGAGCACAACTGCAAATGACAACTTGAGTGCAACATTGACGATCAAATTGCTAAAATCTTTACTAAACCACTTTGTTGAAATAAATAAAAACTTAAGCGATTGTTAGGTATTGGATTGAAGAAAGTAGCCATTGAGGGGGGTGTTGAATTATAAAGCCTAGTTTACCCCTAATGCTAATTAAACTTGATTGATGCAAGTAAGTTGCACAAACGTAATGGGGGCAATTTATTATGATACGTTGTAACTCCAGTTATTTAACTTAACTAAGTTCAGTGCAAGGGAGCCCAAGTGGCCAAGTAGCTCAAGCTCATGACGACACCTCATATTTTCCCATGATTGTACTTGAGAAGCTTTCCTCAAAGAAAAGCAAATCCTATGTGTTTGATGTTTCTTTCCATGCTTCCATAGGTTATTTTTCTTGCTTTCATGGCGTCTCTTCCATAGTGATTAAGATATCACATAGCTAGACCTTGAAATTTGTCACGTTGGTGGCTTTATTCTTAGCCTCAACACCCTTATAAAAGTCAATTGAGCAACAAAACTGCTTGATTGATTTTAGATCGTTTGAATGACGGAAACTTAACACACACAAAAAAGATTGCCAATTTTGCAAGCCAAGATTGAAGACAAAAAGAGAGTGTAGAAAACAAAACACAATGAGAAGTAAAAAACCAAACAATTAACAATCTTTGCGCATCTTCGATAAGCTAATAATGCTAAATTGCTAATTGATACATGGCATCTTTCATCACCTTTAAGAAATGACATCGTCCTAAGTACCTCATATTGAATGGTAAATATTATCTGGTCTTGCCTTTCCATTCTTTAAGACTCTTTCTTGTCAAATTTGAAAACAATTCAATCGCTTTCCTTGTGTTGCAAGTATGTTTGTGAGCAAGCAACGCACAAAAGGTTGTGTGCACTGTGCACTTTGAGCACCCAGGGAGGGTGTCATTGGCCTCCAATATCCCATAAGTGGTTTGAGCCATTAGTTCTCCCTCAATATAAGTTACTGCACACTCTCCTCTATCCTCTGGTACAAGCACTTTGGGGGCGTCAGGAGAGGTAGGTGGCTAGGCAATTGGAGGTCAATTGGGGACTAGGCAATTGGGGGTTGGGATCCCAATGTGTGGCCCATACTCGTATGGCCAGTAGGCTTGGTACTAGCCCTTTTGGAGTGTGAGGAAAGGCAAGTTGGGGGCGGAATCCCAAAGCACAGCCCGCATTTGTGAATATGGCCAATGGGACCAAGTTATCAACACCTTGAAGCTCATATCCTCCTTTTGTTGGTTGCTCTTTGAGTAGTAGCAAGAGCCTTGTGAACCTTATCATATGTGGCTCGCAAAACTGATCAACAACATAGACTTTTTGTTTATCTACGTCAAGGGAGGTGGGAGAGTTCTAGCATAAATGATTTCAAATGGTGCCTTGCCTATCCACCAAGGATCTTGTTATATGCAAATTCTACCAATGCCTGATACTTTCTAGGTAACTTCTTTCAAAAACATAAAAAATTCCAGAGATCCAAAATAGTGCTATTGGTGACTATTGAATGCCAATCAATTTGTTGATGAAATGTCAAAGATAGAATTTTATGTCGTGCCCAAATTACTAAAAAATGATTGCTGGTCAATTTGACATCTCGATTAGACCATGGATTTAAGAGATCCATGCAAGGCAAAAAAGTTCCTAATAAAGAAGTAAGCTACTTCAGTTGCCTTTAGCTACATTTCATAAGCAATGATTTGGATTTGTCTAGATCACTATCCATATAATGTAGTGCCTATTATTTTTCTCGTAATGAAACCCATACAAAATGCTGCCACAATGATTTTAGGTTGGGAGTGTGACAGTCTTTGAGGTTTATTTCTATCCAATTTTACGTTTTAGCGTATCAGGCACGTGGCAACACATTCTTACGTATCCTTCTTATTTGTGAACTAAAAAAGTATTTATCCAATGCTTCATATGTAGACGTAATCCCTCTATGACTTGCAAATTGTGGGTTATGTCTTTGTATTAGTTTCTGGTGAATATCAAATTTGAGAATGGAAGAATTGTAGAAATGTCAAACACCTCATGCATCTCTCTTATATTAGAGGCTACTATAGAAAATATTGGAGGCTTTGATTATCCCTTCTTAGAAGTATACAATCTACTAGCATCTCTAGCTAGTAAGAAGGATTTATTTATATTGGGCACTATGGATACCAGCCATAGATGCAGTGCGTTTCTGAAACGCGTTTCAGAATCACGTTCAGAAACGCGTTTCTGAAAAATACAAAAAAATTCCAGAAACGTTTTTTTTATATATTTTTTTTTGGTTTTTTTATGGGCAATATGGGTATCAGATGAAAGCTCTAATTAACAGCATAATTACTGTGTAGTTTGTCGACTGTTTCAGGTGCAAGATGGTCCAGTTCAGGTGCATTAATCCATGTTGGGTTCTGTCAAGGATAAAAATTCAAAACTAACCTCTAGCCTGTCTGTTACGATCACAGATGGTCCCAGTAAGTGTGTTTTCGCTCAGGGAGTTGGAAGGCCAAGTCATGAAGAGGCCTTACCGTTGGGGGGCGTTGCCCCCTAAACCCCCCACTGGGGGGCTGTAATAGATCCTAACACCACAGTAGGGCAAACACTCCCTGATCCACCCAACCTTGCCTACTCCCTGATATAGAGTAAGCCCCTCCTAGCCCAGTGTGAGGACTGGTAGCATGCTACTGCCAAGTGTCGGCCACGTGGCACTGACGTGGCCGACTGCACGTCGGGACCCAACTGGGAGCCCTATCCTGCTGACAGGGTCCCTAGGCTGTGTTAGGCCCGCCATGGCTATGGACCGTGCTGGGGCACACTACTCACACTGTCTTGCCCTGTTGGTCATGTACACTGGACACGACCCTGACTGTGGTATCTGACCTATCTGTGTTCTCTAGGGTTCGGCACTGGTTACGAGCTCGTAACACTCCCTCCCCCTTAAGAACCGTCTTGGTCCTCTAAGACAAAGTCTGGAAAAATCTTGCGAAGGACGCTGCCTCTTTCCCAAGTGGCATTCTCAACAGGCTGATCATTCCACTTAACCAGATATTCTCGGTATAGAGTATGACGAGTCTGCGTCTCTCTACTATCAAGAATCTCCTCTGGTTCATGTGGAGGTTGTTGAGGATCCAATGGGAGAACTAGAACACTGTCCCCTACCAGATTGTCTGATCTGGTTAAAGCTTTTCGTAACTGACTTACATGAAAGACTGGAAAAACCTTACTGCTGTGTGGGAGTTCTAGTTCATAGGTGACCTCGCCTAGTCTCCTACTGATGGTAAAGGGACCACAATACCTTGGAGACAACTTAGCACACACTCCTGATTTGAGGGTTTTAGAGTAAACTGGGACCCTCAAGTAGACTTTCTCACCAGTGGAGAACTGCACATCCCGTCTGTGTGGATCTGCATAATGCCTGGCTCGATCCTGGGATTGTCTAATGCTACGCTTAGCATGTTCTATCATCTGGTTTAGGTCTTCTAAAAAGTTTCTGGCTGCTTCAACTTTTTCTTGTTTAAACCCTACAGCTGTGGGTGAGCGTGGCTGAAAACCGTACATCAGCATAAATGGGCTGTATCCCGTAGCTGAATGTTTGGTACTGTTGTAAGCAAACTCTAATATCGAGAGATACTCCTCCCAATTAGTCTGCTTCTTGCTGACGTATGCACGAAGCATATCCTCTAGCACTTGATTTACCCTTTCTGTTTGACCGTCCGTCTGTGGATGGTCGATGGTACTCATATTAAGTTTAGTATGGAGATGATGGAATACTGCCCTCCAAAAATTTCCAGTAAACTTACTGTCCCGGTCACTGACTATGCCGGAAGGTAGACCGTACAATTTAAATAGCCCGTCTACAAACAACCTCGCTAACTCTGGAGCTCTAACGGTTGTTTTGGTCGGAATGAAATGAGCCATTTTGGTCAGACGGTCAACTGTGACCCATATAGCGTCATTACCCTTTTGGGTTTTAGGCAAGCCTACTATAAAATCCATGGAGATACTCTCCCATTTACCAGCTGGTATTTCTAAGGGATGCAACAACCCTCCTGCCTTTAAACGCTCTGCTTTATTTACTTGACATTTCTGGCAACTGGTTACATACTGGTGGACGTCCTTTTTCATACTGGGCCAGAAAAATTGCCTACGAAGAAGCTCATAGGTCTTCTGTATGCCTGGGTGTCCCGCGCTAGGATTGTCATGACATTCATATAGGACTTGCTGCCTATAATCCTCTGAATTGGGGACACATACTCTATCTCTATAGAGCAAGTACTCATCCTGAATGGAATACTGTTTCCATTTGAATCCCTGAGTCAACTGACCCTCAACCACTGGGGTTTGCTTGGGTAATACAAGCTCAAAATCCTCAACGTCATCTGACGACGTATACTCGGACTCATCATCATCCTCAACGGAAGCTGCCGTATTCTTGGATGAACTGGCACCAGCCCCGGGAACTGGTTCTGGAGTCTGTAACTATCTGTTCTGGACTGAGTTCCAGATAATAGAGAAGAATGCATCATGCTGGCATTTCCCTCTCAAGGACTCGAGTAACTCATTACGAATCTGAGTGAAACTCAGTTCGTTTATCATAGGCATTCTGCTAAGGGCATCTGCTACTGTATTGAATTTTCCACGTCTATATCTGATAGACATGTCAAACTCTTGCATTAACTTGCCCAACGAGCATTCCGACCTCTAAGCTCAGGTTGATTGCAAAGGTATCTGAGACTCTCATGGTCTGTCAGGACCTCAAAGTTGGCACCATACAAATAATGCCTCCAAGTCTTAAGGGCATGGACTATAGAAAAGAGTTCCTTTTCATAGGCACTGTACCTAGTTTGAGCTGGCTCGAGTTTTTTACTCTCGAACGCAACTAGTCGTCCACCCTGAGTTAGCACAGCACCTACTGCAAAGTCGCTAGCATCTGTTTCGACCACAAATGGCTGATTGGGGTCGACGACTTTTAAAACTGGTGCTGTAGCTAAGGCTGTTTTGAGAGCATCAAAGCTCTCCTGTTGTGCGGACTCCCAAATGAACTCCTTTCCCTTCCCCTTAAGAAGATTTGTCATAGGAACTGCTATCTGAGCATATTCCTTGACAAATCGTCTGTAATATCCCGCCAAACCAAGAAAGATCTGAAGTTCCAAAATATTTTGAGGTCTCAGCCAACTGAGTATGGCTTTAACCTTATTTGGGTCCATCTTAATCCCATCTGAAGAGATAATGTGACCCAAATATGCTACTTCTTCAACGAAGAATTCACACTTGGATTGTTTAGCATAAAGCTTATGCTTTCTGAGCAGTCGAAACACCTTTCTGAGGTGTTTTAGATGCTCCTTCCTCGTTTTGCTGTAGACGAGGATGTCATCTAAAAATACGACTACAAACTTACCCAAGTATGGTCTGAGGACACTGTTCATCAAGGTCATAAAGGTAGCTGGAGCATTTGTGAGCCCAAATGGCATCACCTTAAACTCATAATGACCGTGACGAGTCCTAAAAGCTGTTTTCGAGACATCTTCCGATTTTATACGGACTTGATGATATCCCGATCTAAGGTCTATTTTGCTGAAAAACTTAGCCCCGTCGAGTTGATCAAACAACTCGTCTGCCCGAGGCATAGGGTATTTATTCTTAATTGTGACTTTATTGAGGGCTCTGTAATCTACGCAAAGACGCATAGACCCCTCTTTCTTTTTCACCAATAGGACTGGTGAGGCCCATGGTGAACTACTGGTCTGAATTTGGCCTTTCCCAAGATAGTCTGTTAACTGCCTAGTTATTTCTTCATCCTCTGTTCGGCTGACCCGATACGGAGGTTTAAAAACAGGTGTTGTACCTGGTACTAGGTTTATTACATGATCTACCTCTCTGCTCGGTGGTAAACCATGTGGCAAATCTTCAGGAAAAACATCTTTAAATTTAGACAATAAAGTTTCTAATTTACTGATTTTCTGCTGAATAGAACTGGAAATAGAAACTTCAGGAATAAACTGAAAGTCACATAAGAATACCTGATGGTCTTCGTCTCCGATTAGCTGACAGAGTTCTGAACTGCTGACCATAGGGCTGTTGGGAACATCATGCTCCCCATGCAACTGGATCTCTCGGCCTTTATGCTGAAAGCTGAGGGTGTTCTCCTGATAGTTTCTGTGGAGGGAAGGTCCTAAACTGTAGAGCCAATCTCTCCCGAGAACAATGTCTGTTCGATCCAGGTGCATTATCTGAAAGTTTATTTCATCTTGGTACCCCTGAATACCAAGATTTAACTTACTTACCATAGTTTCCCATATTTTTTTATCTTCACCCTTAGCTAATGAAACTATGTACCTATGCTGACTAGGTACTTCTGGTAGTTTAAGCTTTTTAACCAGGGTGTGGTTGATGAAATTATGGGTTGCCCCATCATCAACCATGACTCTTACTGACTGGTTACCAACTTTCCCATGCATACGTACTAGGTCATGCGGCCCAAAGCTGAAGGGTCTCGCTAGCATTGCAGAGGTCAGCTGGCAACAGTGTTCATGATCTTCATGATACACTTTGATCTCGGAAGCTGCCGAGTCACTGGGGAAACATACAGTCTGAACAAGATGAGCTTGTTTTTTATCTTTCTTATCTTTTTTAGTGAAAGGCCCCTTGGGACACTGTCTGACTGTGTGTCCCTTGCCCGTACACACAAAGCACAAACGTTCTTGTTTGGCTTTCTCAAAATCATCTGGTTTTAAGGGCTGTATGAGTGAAGGGCGTTTCTGAGGAGCTTGACTTTTAAATTTGTCTTCTTTCTTTCTTTTTAAAAATTTCTTTTTAGATTGAAAGTCTTTCTGAGAAGGCTGCTCAGAAAGTGGCTGTTGTCTCGCCCTCTTCCTACCCACTGAATCATCATAGATTTGAGCATATCTGAGAGCTTGCTCAAGGGTAGTAGGCGAGTTTCTCTGGACCTCTACTTTATATTCATCTTTGAGGCCACGGACAAATCCCCTGATTTTCTGATAGTCATCCATATTTTTAATTTTTAAAATTGCTTCTCGATACTGCGAGATATATTGGATGAGGGATTTATCCATTACTGTTCTTTCCCAGGCTTCCCAGGCTCTATCCAGTTCATTTTCTGGTAGAAATTCTCTTAGGAAAGCTTCTTCAAAAGCTTTCCATGACCGGGGAGTCTGCCCAGTCTCCTGGAGATTTAACCACCACTTATAGGCCATAGGCCCTAAGGAAAGACTGGCCTCAATTGCTTGCAAATGGTCAGGGGTCTGTTTAAGAGCATGAATGTTCTTCCATTTGCTGAGGAAGGTTTGTAGAATATCTGCAACTATCCTTCTCTTCCCCATTAAAAGTAGGAGGCTTTAAATTTTAAAAACACTGGGGTGAGACCGTAAAGTCTCACCCGAAACTGATGGAAGTGGAGAAGGGGATAATTGAGAAGTGGAGGGAAGGCTTCCTTTCGCGGAACTCAAAATTAAGTTTTTGAGTTCAGCGAACGAGTCGTCCACACTGGACTTGAGATTGGCTAATGCCAACTTCAGTTCATCCACCACAGTAGGGCAAACACTCCCTGATCCACCCAACCTTGCCTACTCCCTGATATAGAGTAAGCCCCTCCTAGCCCAGTGTGAGGACTGGTAGCATGCTACTGCCAAGTGTCGGCCACGTGGCACTGACGTGGCCGACTGCATGTCGGGACCCAACTGGGAGCCCTATCCTGCTGACAAGGTCCCTAGGCTGTGTTAGGCCCACCATGGCTATGGACCGTGCTGGGGCACACTACTCACATTGTCTTGCCCTGTTGGTCATGTACACTGGACACGACCCTGACTGTGGTATCTGACCTATCTGTGTTTTCTAGGGTTCGGCACTGGTTACGAGCTCGTAACAGGGGCTACCGCCCCCTGAACCCCCTGAGCATTTATTGAAAACCAGAGCGAAAATAAGATCTGTTTGTGCCCCATCTACTGCACTTTTGAGAGGCAAAACGCTGGTTTGACCATTGATCCCCCTACAAAAATTACAGCCATAAGCTATTTTCCCAAAAAAAATAAAAAAATAAAAAAAATTTGCGATTCTGGGAGGAGAAATGCGTTTCTGTGCATCTATGATACCAGCCCTATAGATCTAGCTTGTTTAATGATCCTGGAAAGTCATCCATGTCGCAGCTCTCCAACAATCTCTCAAACCACTTAGGGAGCTTCCTGTCGGGTGATCGGCTTCCTGGTGAAAATGTATCCCACAGTACATCTTTCTCCTTGCGTTTGTCACCTGCAACTTCAATTCTTCTTGCACCTAAAGGTTTATCTCTACCTCTGTTCAAAGGACCCTAACAGAATAGTCCTTTCTTGAAGGACTATTCTGTTAGGGTCTTCCAAGTTTCATTGAGATTGACCCTTCCTTAGTAGACTCATGCCAAGGAGCTTCTATTTGAGTGTTTATTGCACCATTGACTGTACAAACATATACCCTAGAAGGATTTGACATCCTGCACACTTCTCAAAAATGTTCATTCGATAATTGTTTATATTTAAAAAGGTCCACTTTTATTTACTCTACGGTTAGAGATTTTGGGCCCTAGGTGTGATATTTCTAAAAAGAAAATTTCACTTAGCGTAAATGGAAAGTGAGTTGTGCAAGTGCTTGCTGCATCAAAAATAACTTACAAAAGTTCGTGATGTTTACCTCCACTTTTATTCAAGATCAAAATGCCATCAAAAAAATTGCTTTCGCATCCCTAAAATTCTAAAAATTCTTTATATATGGCAATACAAAGTAGCACAAAGATTTGTCAACCAAAGGAAGTCACCAGATACTCATAAAGACTTCTGAAAGCAGATTATGTAGATCTTCACGACAATGACAATTCATAGTTATGGAAAAACATGTTTCCAAATTACCTATCTTTTTTCATGGGAAAACATGTTTCTCCAGTCGGAGATACCTTGTGGGGAAAGGTATGGGCAAATGTGTTTCCTGTCTTTCCCCATACAAATTGCATATTGTTTGTTTAAGAGCCAGCTATGACGTTTTTGGCAATTTCTAGGAGTCTTGTTGACTTCATTTCAACATGATCTCTCTACCTTGAAATATGAATCACTTTACCGCTCAATGATCTTGCATTTGTTTTGAAAATATCTTCCTATCATGCTTCACTTGCAGGTCCTCATGCCGAACAAGGCAACACCTACTTCTTGAACCAGCCCAATAAAAGCTTTTGGATTTGTATTATCAACACCTATGTCTTAAACCATCTCGAGAGAAATGATGTTGCATGAAGAACCGTTATAAAGAAGACATAAAAAAACGCCAGCAGATCAACACACACTAGTGGTGAACACCCCCCCCCCAAAAAAAAAAAAAAAACAAATGGAACGAGTAAGTTTAGTGTTTGAAACTAGCAAGTTTTAGTAATTTCAATGCAAAACGTTAAGTAACAATTTGATTTCTACAGCTGAATTACGCAAAATGAAAACTCTTTCTGAACTTTTTATATCAAGCTTGAAAAATGATAAGCAGGGCAGAATTCTAACCAAAGCCTTCTGTATCCTTCTTCACAAACTTCATAAGATAGTTATCAGTAGGAAGGTTGTTATCACTGAAGTAGAACTCCACCTGTACATTATAAACCCCACATATTAAACATCTGAAAAATCTCAATTCTTAACCTAAAAATCTTTACTATTTGCAATCTTGCTTGTTGACATAGAAGTAAATACAAGTGTAAAGCGTGAATTCTCATAAACATATCTGTGAAAAAGAGGATTTTTGGTGGGAATGCATCATAGTACCTGTCTGATAATTTTGATTTTCAGCTCCTCGCTCAAAGCAGACTTTGAGCCAGAAGCTGAAACTGTAACCATTTCTTGAGAAAAGTTTTCTTCCTGAGATGAAAAGAGCTCAGTCTCATCAACATGTTCAGGCACAAACCCAGAATTAGACTGTTCTGCGCTTGCAGAGCCTGTGGGCTGCAAAAATTTCGAAGCAGAAGTAGTGCCACTTAGCTGCGATGCTGGGGATCCGCCCGTTGAAAACAATGGCGATGCTGCTCCTAACATGGATGAAGAAGATCTTGGCCCGGGCATCAAGACAGAAGCATCAGATCCATATCGGCTTTTTACAGGATAGGTTTCTGGCTGCTGGAGCAGTGAATACGTTTCTAATTGTTGAAGCAGAGGAGGATGCGCCATCTGCACAGCGCCTGGATGCGATGACTGGAGCATGACTGTGGCTGGGCGAAGGCTGGGGTTATTGTTCCTTGGAGAGGAAACTGCTCCTGGTGATTGCGAGAATGACATAAAGCCTTTAGGAACAAACGCAGGCGCTTCAGCACTAAGCTTGCTCAGGGAACACTGACGATTCAGCACAGAATTGGAAACCCTAGGTCCTGCATCAGAACCCTCTGGGATGAGCTTGCTCATCGGCTTATCCAACTTTATTGCCCCCAGCGAAGATCCATCTGACTTCATTGATTCATCATCATTAACAACTTCCTTTACAAGATCAAGCTGATTTAAAACTGCAATTTTTTGCTTCTCATCATTAGCATTGCCAGAAGAAATATCCGCCACTGATGACAAATTAAAGGGGTTTTCTGCTACCAAAGATGATTCATCATCATCTTCTTTAACAGGATCAAGCTGCTTTGAATCTGCAACATCTTCCTTCTCATAATTCGCATCAACAGAACAAATATCCACTACCGACGACAAATTAAGGGGATTTTCCGCTGCCAAAGATCCATCCAATTTCATTGATTCATCATCGTCGTCATCTTTTACAACAGAATCAAGCTGCTTTGATGCTGCCACGTCTTGATTCTCATCATTAGCATTACCAGAAGATATATCCACTGCCGACGACGAATGAAGGGGATTTTCCATCCTTACAGAGGCCAAACGATCAGAATGACTCACATCCGGAGGCGCTGGGGCGAGCGAGGATGAAGCATCAGCCATACCGTGATGCGCCAATGGTCGACCACTACTCCATGGGAGAGAAAGGGGAAGGCGAGCGTGCTCCTTTAAAGCTATGGCGATGAAGCTCCGAGCAAACGATCGAGGGAAAACCCTAGCGAGGCTCCTCCCCTGCCCTTCCTTCTAAACAAAAAAAAGAAGAAGAAGAAGACAAAGGGCAGTTTACCACTTTCCCTGCCTCTATTTAGGGAGCTGCCCCTAAACCCCAAAAAACTCTTCTCCCCATCCCCATGAAGGGGAGAGACACTCCTCTCGCCTCTCGTGGCAGATGAGCGTATTTCCAATTGCATCTCACACGGCATATATCAACCATCGCTTGACACGGAGCATTGTGGAGCTTGGTCTCATCCAAGGGTGGTGGAGGTCTTGAGAGATGGCGTGCTAGCATTTCATGGAGCTCGCAAATCCTCATCGTCGGATTGCTTGTTAGATGGAGTTGAGAATACAATGATCTCATCGTATCAACCTAGCCTACATATCACATTGATGTCATCATGCTATCTGCACTAGTTCTCTTGGATAAGAGTTAGAATGGTTCCATGTAAGGACAACCTAGTCCACTTGGATAAGTTAGAATTGTTTGATGTAAGGACAACCTAGAATGCGATGTTTCAATAGTGGATGTCTAGAGTTTTGTGTTCTCTTTTTTCTTTGTCATGTAAAGTGCACATGTAGTACATAATGAATTAGCTCTAGTGGTCCAAAAACTAATGATAATGTCATCCTTATTTGTGGCTTGAGTCTCAAAACCATTTGATGTTACCTTGAAAGCAACCGCTTCTCACTAATGTGTGTCGCCTACTATAAAAGCCAAATATATTCCTCTCTCTCTCTCTCTCTCTCTCTCTCTCTCTCTCTCTCTCTCTCTCTCTCTCTCTCTCTCTCTCTCTCTCTCTCTCTCTCTCTCTCAACAAAACAAGTGTATTTTAATATGTATAGAAAATTGTATTAATTAAAACAAGTGTATTTTAAAATGTATAGAAAACGTATTAATTAAAACAAGTGTATTTTAAAATGTATAGAAAAACGTATTAATTAAAATTCTTGAACCTTGCAGTCACCTCATATTCTCTCCTAGCTGGTATAGGTCTTCTCTGTTCATGAACTATGCAAGCCTAGAACGTCCATCTAAAGATAAGCATGCATTGCAAATGAGCTCCATTCAATTCTTACTTCTAACTACTGTAAAACGATTGGAAACAATCAAGATTCTCAGATTAATCTAACAGATCAATAGAAATGAAAGAAACAATAACAAGAAGCTAACTAACAAGCCATCAAAGTGCAAGGATCAAGAAATAACCATTTCTTGATTCTTGGGCTTCTCAAGAACATCAAAAACTGGACTGTCAGGAAGTATGCAAGATCTACACTACAGCCTATTTAGTTTACTTGAAGCTTGTTTCAAATCAAGAACAAGAAAGCAAGCATCTATTCCACTCTACTTTCATAAACATAATGAAAATAAGAAATCTACTCTAATTCCACAACTACATTAAGGTAGGAAAGCAAGATCATGAAAGCTTCATTCAAGAACACAAACATGATCATGGAGCTAAGATGAAGGCTCAAAACTCGTGGAGGATCACAAATTACAATTTACAAGTGGAATTAGCTCCTCCACTAAAGGTCACCATCAAAAGGTGGCTCACTCTATTTTATGTAAGAGAGGTCTACTACAGTTATTACAAGTGCCTACATGTACTAGCTCCTACATGGTCATTCCTTCTCTTGGGATTCACCATGAGACTCACATGATTTTAAACTGTTATCCTAGCTAGTATTTCTCGGCTCTCATTCTCATCCTTCTCTTCTTCCTCAGGGACCTCCTCGGTCTAGGGTGAGAGATGAGGACCCACTGCAACACATATGGAATGACGTCGTTTCTGCTTGGCGCTTGGAAAAGCGTGAATCTTCTATCACTTTCGTAAAACCAAGTGCTTATTCGCCACAAAATTGTTTCGCAAAATTTGAGATCTCTCAATGGCCTTTACATTCTTGCCCGCTTGAGAACCTCCTGCGAGTTCTGCTTGCCTTGTCGCCTTGCAGATTGCTTTCACGCGCTCATCTTCCTTCCTGGGGCTTCAAATACTTGGAAGCATAATCTGCTTCCGAAGGGTAATGGCCCCAGGTAGTCTCACACCATTTCGATGAATCCAAATTTATGTCAGTCTTCCACCATTGTGACATAGTGAGAGGACATGAAGGCCGCTCTATAATAGAGTTGACAGGCCATCATATGGTGGTCATCTTCTGACTGGAGGGCTATGTTGGGGTTGATCCTTATTGGGCCTAAGCCTCGATCCCAGAAGCATTCCTGATTCATGAGAAAGGCCATGGACCTGCAGTACTCGACACTCTCTCGCACGCATAAGCCAGCGTTGGATTTATATTTGTGGCCAAAATCCAGTAATTGCAGCCTCAGGTCATTTATCGACAAGCTTTTTGAAACCCCTGGAATCACCAGCCAGTTGACACTTCAACACGTGGTTGTTCCGTTGGCCATGGGTTTCTTCTTTTGATCAGCATATAGAAGGGATCAATCCTCTTCCAAGATGGTGCCCTTGGATATTCGTGCAGCCTCCTGGTATCCTTCAAGATTTTATTCCTCCATTCAGGCTGTGGCTGCAATGCGGCAATGATCTCGGCCCTCGTGGAATATTGGCTTTGATCAGTTGTCATTTTTGCACCTCATACTTCAGGGGTATTTTCTTTTGAACCATTTTGATTCCCATGTATCAGCCATTTGGGGTCTTGGCTCGACTCGTGGGATTGCCTTGCGTTGTTGTTGCGGCTTTGTCAGTCCAGCGCCTTGGCACCTGTATCACTCTTTGTGGCCCTTTCGCTTGATGAGGACTCAGCTTCACCCACATTAAAGTCAGCAGGTCGCGACGAGATTCTTCGTATTTCCGGCATATCAGCCTGGGAGTCGTCATATCCTCCAACGTTAGTGTTAGTCTCAGGAATGTCAAGTGGGGTTGATTTGGTGAAGTTGGCATGAGAATGACGGGTTTGGTAGGAATGGAATTCTCAACAAGGCTGTACACAACACCAGGGGAACTAAGTTGTTTTAGGAACTCGTCTCGTCGAGCTTTGTACGTCTCATGAGGCCCTTGGTGTGGTCTCAGAAGTCGGCTTAGAGGGGGTTGAGAGGTTAGGGTGACGGAATGGGATAAATAGGAACGAAAGTTTGGGAGAAATTGAAGGCAGAATAATAAGAAGATTAATAGTTAGGTGGGGGATTAAAGAAACTCCCAGAAGCAGCTTTGGTCCTCTTGTCATCTGATTCTGAGCTTCCATCTAATTGATGGGTGGATCTGTCATGACCAACTGCTCCGTCATCTCCGTCATGGTCTCTAGGTCTCTGATCAAAAATTCCTGCTTGGGCCTTGCACGTCGTGTTCCAGAGTTGGTTCACTTTGTCCAAGACCTATTGCAGGGCCTTCATTGTGAAGGATTTCAGATCATTCAAGATCCAATCCATGTCCCTGATCTCTGGTTACAAAAAGGAGCAAACCAACAATCCTGCCAATGTAGAAAAATTAACATCTACATACAAAATGAGATGCAAACTCTAAGAGATACTGATCAAACATGAACCAAAACATAAAATATAGTTGTTGTCCGTACAATTACAGATTGCATGTTTTTATATTTTTGTGAGAGAGAAAGGGAGAGAGAGAAAGAGTAAGCTATCTTCATTGTGGATCGTAGTGTTAATGGTTGTGTAGTGTTAATGGATGTTAGAGTTAGATGTGGATCTTCCATTCATGCTGAAATCTGAGATATGCTATCGCTCTCATGGGAACGAACCTACGCGTGACAACTAACTTCATCTCCTTGATGCTAGATTGATTAGATCTTGGGTTGAGGATAGGCAAGGAAAGAAACCCACTACAATGAAATAGCTCAAATATTAGATAGAACAAGTAAAGTAAACTTGAACAACACTTTCTTGCTGCTCCTTTGACCTTACTTGAGTCTTCAATAAGCTGCAAAAACAGATCTATAACATCTTTGTCAAATAACCTTTCTTTGATGCTCTTGACTAGCTCCAAATTGCCACATTTTCTTTTGTGTTGTTGAAGCCCTTTGAGACCAACCTCTTGATCTTCCTCTTGACCATCAAAATCATTGAACAAACTTTGTTTTCCAGATCCAAAGTGAAGGAATGTAAAGAACACCATCAAGTCTTGCTTTCCTATTAGTAGAATGACAAATAGGAATTGAACCAATACCTTCAATCATACACTCACCACCATTGGCCATGTGAATTGCTTTCTTGGCTCCATCATAAGTGACCAAAGAAGTAAAGAACTCCTTGTGACTAGTCATGTGTGAACTAGCTCCACTACAATCCACCATGAATCTTTGCCACCTGATATTGTACTTGAAGAACACATCAAAAGAAAATCACCACCACCTAGATTCTCATCATTAGTAGTAAAGTTGATTTGCTTGCCACCTTCATCTCTTTGCTTCTTCAAACATTCATTTGCAAAATGCCCTTTGATTCCACAATAAAATCATTTCAACTTAGACTTATCTTTCTTTTTGCCAAAAGAGGATGTCTCACCTTGATCTTGCCCTTTTTGGACCACTTGCCTTTGCCTTTGCCCTTGAACTTACCTTTGATGAACATAGCCTCCTCTTCATAATGAGATGTCGATGTAGATCCACCCCCTCTTGATTGAAGCCTATACTCCTCATTCACCAAGATCTCTTGCAAATCCACAATACTTGGCAAAGTCTTTTGAATAGCAAAACTTTGAACAATATTAGCATGATCATCCAACAAGCCATTAAGTATAACTTGAACAAGTTCTACCTCCTTAATGCTTTCATCAATACATGTTAACTCATCATTGAATGCTTTAACCCTCAAAGCAAAAGCATGAGTACTCTCTTTCTTCTTTTGCAAACTTTGAAAGATTTGCCTCCTAAGAATAAGCACTCTTGATGTAGACTTGGATTCATAAAGCTTTTTCAAAGTTTCCCAAGCCTCCAAAGATGATGTGCAATTATCAATTTCCTTGAGAAGTTCATTGGTAACATTCATCTTAATCACGTGTAGAGCTTTCTTTGCTCTCTTGTCATACCTCACTTGATCTTGAGGTGCTTGAGGTCTCTCCTCCACACCTGCAACAATCTCCATCAACTCATTCATCTCCAATAAGGACTCCATCCTCACCTTCCAAGTAGAATAATGGATTGAGGTAAGCCTATCATTGCCTTCCAGCATGAATCCACCACTTGTAGCCATGTTGCCATGACCCGATCTTCTTCTTTCAACCTATTCCAATGCACAAATCACTCTCTTGAATGTCAACAAATGAATTTAACAAGAAATCACAAAGATATGGAACCTCTCAAATCTCTTCTAACACTTCTAACTAGAAAATAAACACATAGAATAGTAAAATCTCGATCAACCTATGATCTATCTTCAATCCAATGATTCTTGCCACTTCATAAGATTTAAACACACTCAAATAAAGTTCAGTAACCTCACAAACTAGAGATCCAATCAAAATTAGGGTTTGACATGATCACAAAAAATTGAATATCACAAATTCTACATGCAATTTCTAAAAAATTGATATATCATCTTATAGACTCCAACGAGAACTTCCTAATGCACCAAAAATCATCTAATTCCAATAAAACAAGTGTGAAATCGGAATTGATCAAGTATATAATCTTATATTGAGTTTTGACCTACAAAAGATCAATTCTACACATGCAAAAATGCTGATTTTTGAGTAGAGATCAATCTAGCATGCTCTAGCATTGGTAACTCCTCCAAATCTTTGATAAATGTGGCTGACTCTTCCATAACCTGAAACAAAATAGCTCTGACACCATGTGAAGGATTTCAGATCATTCAAGATCCAGTCCATGTCCCTGATTTTTGGTTACAAAAAGGAGCAAACCAACAATCCTGCCAATGTAGAAAAATCAGCATCTACATACAAAATGAGATGCAAACTCTAAGAGATATTGATCAAACCTGAACAAAAACATAAAACATAGTTTTTTTCCATAAAATTACAGCACCCTACTGTATTTTACACGTGTGGAACTGAAAATAACAAAATATGAGTATTCTACACACAAGATTGCAATATATCATCAAGAATGCACCAATGAGTAGTAGAACCCAAAGAGAACCATGTATAATGATGAAATGAGAGAGAGAAGAGAGAAGATGTATCTCTCCACAAGTTTTATAGTAGGTCCAAACCCTATTTGACCACTTGGCTTTCCCTCCAAAATGTGGACCCTACTATTTTGGGTCTAGATTCAATGTACCCAAAGTTCAAATATGAATCTCTCTCAAACTCGACTACCAACTTTCCCACACTTTCAAAAAGTGTTTATTGAATGTATCTGAAACTAATATAACTTCAAAAAGTTTATCTTTAAGTCTAAAATGAGTTTTGGCCTCAATTGATAATTCACCAAAATATGACTAAACTTGTTGAAATCTCTCACATTCGTCACCTCTTCTAGCTGTTTCTGGGGCTCGAGAATGACTTTTGCTTGTTTCGCCGCAACATACCCAAAAATTTTCTTGTTTGACTCTCTCTCTTGAATCAACCTTATATACTTTTCCATTCTTATGGCTGAGGCTTGAGGGGCCTGGAACTAGATGTCCTCATGCTACTAGAGGGGCATCAACCTTCATTGCGCTACATGATCCATCTCGGGCTTGGTCGATCTGGGTCATCTGTTGCTTAAGTTGTTGCTGGATCTCGTTCTATTATTTTGCTTGCCCAGCCATTGTGGCTTTCAGCTCCCTTATTGAAACTTCTTTTTCCTTTGCCTCTTTTCTTTTTTCTTCTATTTGCTTTTGTTGCTCCACTATGGTCTGTGGTCTTGAACTCCTTATACTGGCTCACCAACCAGTGTACATGGTAGCTAGTCTCGGACAAGCTTATCATAGAACATTTGGCTGCCTATGAGAGCTCTTCAGGGTTAGAGATGCTTGGGTATCTGTCAGGGGTGTGATGAGGTGTAGTTAGTCCAAAGAACAGTGGTTGATGAGAACGGTGGTAATGGCGAGAATGGAAGAATGATGTAAGTAGTGGTGGTGGATGCGGGAGTGATGGGTGGATCAATAACTTGGGTGGTTGTGGTTGTGATAGTTGATGGGATATGGCTTCCCCCCGACTGATCTGCTTTGCCATCGTTGTCATCATCTATCTCGATTAGGTTCGAGACATCAAAGTATGTGGATGTGTCTGTGAGAATATGGACTTGCTGGGCCTGCTCTTGTTGAACAACTACTGTGTCTTTGGGAATGGGATTCCCATCTCCCTCCTCTCCCAAAACTTGTGTCGTTGGTGATGTCAGCGACATTGGCAGGAGTGGCCATTGAAGCTTGTTGTGCAAGTTGTGACGTTGTGCCAATGTATGCAGCTAAGGATGTGTTTGCTCCATCAGCACCATCAATGGCATGTGGTGATGATTGTTGTTTTGATGTTAAATTTGATGTGGAGATATCAACTTGGGAGTTTGTCGAACCGGAGGATGTTTGCTGAGACAATGTTGCTTGTCTTGTGGCTCATGGCTTCCGTTGGAGCTTATTGCTTCCAGATTTTGTTTCATCCGTCTTCGTGCCATCTGGAGAGGGTCTCTTTGCCATTATCTTGTTTCTTGCCGTCTATTGGCGTGTTTCGGGAAGCTTTGGCTTGGAGGTGTCATCTGTATGCTGAGCAGAAGATCCTTCAGGAGCCGAATCTTGTTGTGAGCTTGATGGTGTTGGCTGCTTCTTGATGGTCAGCTTTAGTATGCTCATGTTTCGTCTCTTTGGTGGTGGCCCTCGTGTTTGGTGGTGGCCCTTGTGGAGATAGGGCTCTTTTCCTGTAACTTGAATGCTTCGACTTTCTGGAAGGAGCCGGGATGTTCCAAGATTTATCGCTACCTGCAATATTTCCCGGAGCTTGGATCCATTGCTCACTTGCTGCAATGTGAGGTCTATCATTAGATACCCTAGCAAGGTGGAGGGTTGCTTATTCTTTATAAATTCATGAAGGCAATTCGAAGCAAACTGAGCCTAGTCATAGAGATTCTGGCCATGTAGTTGTGAATCTGCCATCATGTGAAATAGGGACATCAGTATTCATAGGATCTTTGACTGGTAGCAGTGGGTGTACTTTGTCAGGTAAGCACATGCAGTAGCTAGAGGTTGATCATTAATATCGGCAAACCGATAATCATCCTCGGTCTTCCACTTTTCCACAGAATGATCAATATACTTGAAATATTTGTGGTTTCAATCTTTTGTAAAGTTCTAGTTACTGCATTCAGTCCTCGAGGGAAGTCAAAAGTATGGAAGTCTACTCCAGAGAGAGAGATGTTGTAAACATAGCTCTTGTTTAGAGGTACGATGAACTGAAAGGACCTAGCTGTCGTGTTGTATGAGGCATAAGCATACAGAACACAAAGGGGCACTTATAGCTAAAAAGAGCAAGGATTTGGAACTCTATCTAGGTGAAGAATTGATGGGCTTGCTGGTACCAGGTGGTCATCTCAGCAATATCAAAACTGCCCATGTTGATATCTATTTTGCCGGCATCAGGGTCATCAGAATCGGAAGACATATTTGGTCTGGAAGTGGCTCTGGAAATTTGGGCTCAGTCGAGATCTGTAACAGGGTTTTTGGATGGATGTGGCTCGGTCGAGATGAGATTGGAAGTCGCAGCTCGGTTGAGGTTATAATCAGGGACGCGGCTGAGATGTGAACTGAAGGCGCGGCTGAGATGTGAGTAGAAGACATGGTTGAGATTTGAATAGGATGTGTGGTTGAGATATGAGATGAAGACACAGTTGAGATTTGAACAGGATGTGTGGCTGAGATCTGAGCAAAAGACGTGGTTGACATATGAGTAGAAGACGTGGGTGACATCTGAGTAGAAGACATGGTTGATATTTGAACAGAATGTGTGGCTCGGTCGACTATTGAAGTAGTGTAAACAACTATTTTGGAAACAAGCTATTGCGGAAAACTACGGTTTCAAGAAAAGATGGAATCTTGAAGTATTGATTTTTGTCCACAATAGTGAAACTAGAGTCGTGATGTGTGCTCCAGCTACAGTAACCCTCAGCGTGTCTTTGTGCAAAAAGATTGAACAATATGGTGAATCTTGGTAGATTCTTTGTGCATTATGTTTACTCAAAAGGTGTGGATGATGGCGCTCATTTGGTGTGCTTGATGGTGGGTGATGGCAGTGAATCTGATGGCGGTACTGAGTGCGGATGCAATGACTAGAAGAGCGCCACAACTGAGCATGGGAGCATGACAATGGCCAAAAATCAGTCGCTAGAAGACATCGAAAGTTTGCACGTTGCCGAGGTGCAAATGACTTCGATTTTCGTCACTTTATAGCCGTTGTGTGGTGACTCGGTGCGGTCAAAAATTTTGAAGGGACCAGCACGAGATTGGACTCAGTTGGACTCGGTCGAGATGGCAACCAGAGGATGCGGTCGAGATGGCAACCAGAGGATGTGGTCGAGATGGCAACCAGAGGACTCGATCGACATCTGAAATAAATGTTTGGTTGAGTCCGTTATCTCAGTGATGTTGTTGGAGAATTGCATGAGGTAAAAATTGACAGTGTCTAAACAGGTGGAAGTTCTTAGTTGGACATGGTATCTCAACTACCAGATGTGTGCTTATGGGTGAAAAATATGAGATATCAGAATTTTGGGAAAGGAAATGGATCGACGTAAGTTGTAAAATCTATCCTTGTGAGCTAGACCATCAGATGTTGACTTGTATCACGCTTTGTGAAAAAAGATATCGATGATAAAACATAAAGAGAACAAGAATGCAGTAAATACAAACACAGGCAGTCAAAAACATAGAATTAAAAAACAAAATTTATCAAAAGTATATACAAGGGCAAGGGTGATGGATCTAGATGGGGTCAACAAAAAACAACTCTTCGTAGTACCGTCGTGGATGACCACCATTTACGACAGTGTTGAGGAGGACTCCCTCAAGTGTTTCTAACTGGACAACTCCATTTGGAAAGATTTTATTTATGACATATGGCCCTTCGCTTCTAAATTTTAATTTTCTAGGGTGCTTCTTAGATGTGTAGAGAAGTACCTGATCACCTAAGTGTAAGTCTTTATTGCGCAGGTGACGATCATGCCAAGCTTTTTGTCACTGTTTGTTAACTAATTGTGCGTGATACGAGATGAGTCGAGTCTCACACAATTGGGCTAACATAAATAGCCTGTTTTGGACCACTTGGTCGATTGTAACTTTCTCACATAGATCAGCATAGAAAGCTTGCATGACTTGCAAGGAAGGAACTAAAAATTCAACAGGCATTACTGTCTCTTGACCGTAGACGAGATGGAAGGGAGTAACCCATCTAGGAGTGGTGCGGTACACCCAGATAGTGAAGAACAACTTGGTTTCCCAATCTAATTGACTAGTTTCAACTATCTTGGTTAGGATCTTACATATTGTCTTGTAAGGGGATTCTGCTTGGCCATTACATTGGGGATAGTACGGAGCACTTTTGTCATGGACAACAAGGTAATGGCGTAGGAGATTATCAATCACTTCGTTTAAGAAGTGTGAACCTCTATCACTAACAAGCTCTATTGAACAGCCAAAGTGTGTAATAATGTTTTCATAAAGAAAATGTGCGACAGTCTTTGCATTGGCATCCTTTGTTGCGCGTGCTCTATCCATTTGGTGGCTTAATCGGTTGCGATCAGGATCCCTCGTCTTGAGTATGTTTGGCTGCTGGGTTGATGGGCCCACTTATGGAAAGCTTCATCTTCTATAATGGGGGTAAGCGGTGTGAAGTATGCTTTTGTAGCCTTTTTGGCTCATTGGCAAACATCACATGTTTTGATGATAGCAACTGTATCTTTAAACAGTGACGGCCACCATAAGCACGTTCTGAGTATGATCTTAGCAGTCGCTTCGGCAGAGAAGTGACCACAATGCCCTCATGTGACTGAGATATGATAGGTTGTATCTCAGATTCATAAGCGCATTTGCGTATAATACCATCAATACCCCTTTTATATAACTGTCCGGCGATAAGCTGAAAGGGTGCCGACTTGAGAAAAAAATT
Organism: Diphasiastrum complanatum; assembly: GCA_029204225.1. Lineage (NCBI taxonomy): Eukaryota > Viridiplantae > Streptophyta > Lycopodiopsida > Lycopodiales > Lycopodiaceae > Diphasiastrum > Diphasiastrum complanatum. The sequence goes on from MU832725.1 coordinate 32,728, forward strand.
CTTTTGGCTACTGTATTTAGCCCTTCTTTGAGTATATTGTAAGGAGCTGAGTGATTTCCTTAGCCCATAGTGGAGTGGCACCGATCTGGAAAAGACATGCATCAGGTAGATCGTCGTCCACTGGTGCATCAGCCTATTCAACATTGGGAAGTCTAGAAAGGTGGTCGACCATGAACTGTTGTGTGCCTTTTAGGACGGCTACGCGGAATGTGAATTCCTCAAGTATTAAGAGCCATCTAGCTATGTGTCCGGTCTTACATGATTTATCTACACTATATAACAATGCGTGATGGTATGTATAGAAAGCAAAGGTTTGGCCTAGCAAATAGTGTCGGAGTTGTTGTACGATGACGTAGACCATGGCCAATGCTTCACGTTCGATTGTGGTATAGTTTACTTCAGCAGGCACCGGTTGTCTGCTCAAGAAATGTATCAAGAAATCTTTTCCATATTTGCCTGGTTGTGCCATGATACCTCCAATTGCTTACTTACTTGGGTCAGTATGCATGTGGAATTCCTTCGTGTAATCTAGGGAACAAAGTATGGGTGCAGTGGTAAGTGTTGTTTTCAACTCCTCAAAAGCTTTTATGCATTCTTCGGTCCATCTAGGGTCGACCACAACTAAATAAACGAGCCTTGCCTTATCGGCGTAGTCGATTATGAAGATGCGGTAGTAGTTATTATGGCCTAAGAAGATGTAGACTTCTTTCACCGTTGCGGGTAAAGGCATCTCAACTATAACCTGGATATTCAAAGAATCGGTAGAAATATTATCCTTGGATATAATATGCCCGAGCACAACCCCATGGGTGACCCAGATTGACATTTTTCAAGGTTTAGTGATATATCAAACTTGCGACAGCAAATGAATATCTTTTCAAGGTTTGCATGACGTGGAAAGGGCATTGCATAAGCTAAAAGGCATTATGTTATAAGCATAAATGCCATATTGCATGGCAAAAGTCGTCTTGTGTCGGTCCTCCAGGGCTATTTGGACTAGGAAATGGCCACTAAAACCATCTAAGAAGCTAAAAGCTTCAGCTCCTGCCATTTCCTTGAGTATTTGTGTCATTAAGGGTAACGCGAAGTGGTCTTTTTTAGTAACTGCGTTAAGGTTTTTGAGATCAACGTAGACACGAAGCTTGTCGTTTTTCTTGGGAACTACCACAATGGGTGATACCTAATCCGTGTGCTAGACTTCATAAATGAGACCAACATCTAGGAGCTTTTTATCCTTGTCAATCCATTCACGATAAACCGGGTTACAACGGTAAGGCTTAGCCTGAATAGGCTTAGCGTTATCCTCTAATGGAATAGTATGGACTGTTATTTTAGGCGGGACCCCCTTCATTTCGGTATAATTCCAGGCAAATACATCTCTGTATTTGCATAGTAAGGCCTTAGATCAATAAGTTGACATGGCGTGAGGTGGGCTCCGACGTGAACTATACTATCCATCTCCTCGTCAAGATCTTTAAAATTTAGCTCTATTGTCTTTGCTGGTTCTTCAAAGGAGTGGGAAGCCTGTGTAGGCTCCTGTTGGGGCTGCGGCAACTAAATGATGACATCATCAAGTGTGAAATATTTGAAATGGCTTGGAAGATCAAAAGGAGGTTCCAAAAAGTTCTCGAAAACTTTGAGAATTATGGATGTGGATGTGCTAGTAGAACTGGAAGCTCTATCTCATGGATTGTCCTGTTGTTGTTCGGACAATGGCTTGATTGGTTGTTTGAGCTCTTCGTGCATTTGTTTTTATCTCTCGATCAGTTTTGTGTCAACTATTTTGTTTTTTTGCAACCGAAGTTTTGTGGTGTTCTGTGGAGGTGGTGTTCTCGAATCAATTCTTCATTTATTGCATCACAGATTTCATCTGGAAGCATGTCCCATTGGTAGACCTTAGGTTTGGGCCGATAGGCCACGGTGTTCGCTACCTTGGATGTGAGTTGCACATGAGCCATAGGCCCTGGCGACTTTATTTTCTTGGGATCAATTTTGGTGCGTAATGTTTTTGATCAAGATACATGAGGACTTGGTCATCAGTCATCACGTCATCATTCACGGAAAGAATATCGTCTTCTGAAACGTGGGCTGTAGAAATACTAGGTTCTCTTGGGCACCAAGCTATAGGAATTGGATCTGTCATCATTAATGGAATGATGGGTGTCTATATGTCCGTAGAAGATGGGAGAATATATGTGTTTTTTTGCGGTGGTTTCTATTCGGCATCGATTGGAGTTAGCACAGTCCATGGCGGCCAGTGCTTGTCCTCAATTGATTATATCGGTCGATCTTGTATAGTGTCCTTTCGACATAATTGGAACACTATTGGAGTCATCATATGTGGTGGATGACCAATCATCATAAACCTTGGCGGGCTTAACGTGTCATGCAGAATCAACAGTGATCATTATGCATGTGTCCAATTCACTTTGTGCATGCCTTGCATGTCACTATGGATCACTTACAACCATTGCATGTGATATGCCACGAGTTTCTACAAGCCTATTAATGACATTTTTAGGTCTACAATCTATATGCAAGTTGTATTTTACCAACTAGACTTGAAGAACCCATGTAGCTCAAGTTCCTTCTAGGCCAAATTTGGCATTTACATTATGAAAAAACAAACTCACATAGAAAAAACTTTGTGACAAGCCTAAAGTCAAGATAGATGATTTTTCATTTCTCAACACTCCTCCTAAAATAATCTATGTTGACTTGAACATGGATCTTGGTATTATTCCAAGATTGGCTCTATGCTTGATGAAGGAATTTTTGCTCAAAGGTTTGGTGAGCAAATCTGTAAAACAAGATGATGTGTCGATGTGCTCCAAGTAGATTTCCCCTCCAATGAGCTTCTCTCTCACGAAGTGATGTGCAACCTCGATGTGTTTGCTCCTTGCATGAAATATTGGATTGTTTGCAAGGGCTTGTGCTGAAATATTGTCACACATGATCAAAGGTAGATCATCTTCCTTGATTATCTTTAGTTCCACTAGCAACCTCTTGATCCAAAGCACTTCTTTTGTTGTAGTAGTAAGTGCCTTATATTTAGCTTCACAAGATGAGAGTGATATAGTATCTTGCTATTTGGAAAGCCAAGATATCAAATTTCCTCCAAGATATATGACATATGCACTTGTAGATTTTTGATCTACTTTATCACTTGCAAAATCCGAGTCAGAATAGCCAAGTATGGAAAGATCTTCACTTTTATATAATCATAGGTTGAAGATATGTGCCTAAGTACCCTTTTGGCCATTTTCCAATGATGAATAGTATGATTTTGCATAGCTTGGCTCAACTGATGAACACTAAAACTTACATCAGGCCTAGTTATAGTGAGCCAAATTAAGGAGCCTATAAGACTCCTAAAAAGAATGATGTCCACGAAGGATCTTTTACAACCTTTGTTAGAGTCTTTTACAATTTGCGCCATAGGAGTATCAATACTCTTACAATCTAGCATATTGAACTTTTTTAACATTGAAAGAGCATAGTTGGATTGACAAACAAAAGCTTTCTCATTATGGAAGTCAATCTCTAATCCTAATATGTAATGAATTTTTCCAAGATCTTGCATCTTGAATTCTTTTCCAAGTGCAATTTTGGTTTCTTCAACTAACTTGATAAAACTTCCTGTCAGGAAAATATCATCAACATAAATGAGAAGAATGACAATATCTCTGACATACAAGGAAGGATCATAGTTACTAAGATTGAATCCTAGTGAGTCAAGAAAAGTGTTAAGTCGAGAATACCACGATCTTGGAGCTTGCTTTAATCCATAAAGACTTTTGAAGAGCAAGCAAACTTTGGTTTTGTCTAGATGAATCGAAGCATGCTTAACAACATGGCTGAAGGTTGCATCATACTTTGCTTTGAAGATCCATTTACATGGAATCAGATTTTGATCCTTTGGCAGCTCAGTAATAGTCCATGTTTGATTCTGTATGAGAGAATCGAATTCAATGTCCATTGCAGCTTTCCATTGGTCAACATCAGGTGTTGACATTGTCTCTGAAACAATGTTTGGTTCCTACACAAAGTAGCAGGCTGGATCATCCATGAATCGAGATGGAAGTTCTTTTGGGTTGAACTTCGATCCTTTGATGTGGTTCGACTTGTCGAGGGTCTGTCTCTTTGTTGGAGTTGGAGTCGAGTTGCTGATCAATGATGAGTTCCGAATTGTCGACTTTGGGATAGGAGGTTGATAGAGCTTTTCCCTTGTGGTCGATGAACTGGTCTTCCACAAAATTAATGGTTAATTGTAGAAGCCAGCTTGCGTGCTAGAGGGGGGATTTCTATTTTTAGTATAGGTACTATCTATTTTTAGTATAGGTACCTAAGTTAGTACCAATTTTGTTAGAATAGTATAGAAATCTATTTTAACCAAGTTAGCATAGATTTCTATTGTTAACACTTCATAATTAGCATTTCAATTGCTATTGTAGTAGAATAGCTTTTGCTTTTCATTGTGGATAGCCTCTATAAGAGTAGATGGGCGCCCACCTCCATTGTTATCTTAGTTTCCAGCTTATGGAGCATAGCTGCTTGCAGTCTCTCTTCTTCTTCAGCTTGTGGTTGATCTTTTGTGTGAGTACTAATAAGATTAGTCTACTCCGATTAGAGAATCTCTTCGATTCTAACATGGTATTAGAGCTTGCCTATGCTTGTCCCAGATTCTGCCTTCCTCAATTCTTCCTGCTTGTAGAAATCTGCTCACTGCCTGTCCAGTTAGCACTTGCCCTGAATCAAACCTGGTCATCTCTACTGGTGAATGTCTTCTTGGTATCCAGATTGTAGAGCTTGTATGCCTTGTGGTATGGGGAATAACCGATGAAAATCGACTTTCTGCTAGTGTCGTCCAGCTTCTTTCTTATATCAGCTGGTTTTGCCATTCAGAGCTTTTTTGATGGATCGATTTTGTAGATAGGCGAATGTAGTAACAGCTTTTGTCTAGAATTTCTTTGGAAGAGAGACATGGGCCAACATGCTCTTGGCACTTTCAATGAGTGTCTGATTCTTCCTCTCAGCTACGCCATTGGACCGAGGTGAGTGGCTGGCTGTGTATTGCTGATGTATTCTATTAACCTTGCAGAAGTCCTTGAATTCAGTGGAGATGAATTCTCCCCCTCATCAGTACGATAAGGGAAGCTCCCTAAGATCCTGCTTACAGGACAAAACACAATGGAAAACACACTATGGAGCAACCACCCAACCAAGTAGAAGCAACCAATCAACTCTAGAAGCTTCATCGCCAAGCCAAGGAATAAGAAGCATGAATGTAGAGTGAAACCATGGCAATGAATCCATGATCACAATGAGGAGTAGGGCAAGTTTGGCCTCAATATATAGAGTCAAAAGCAACCTAGGCACATAGCCATGCATAGCCCTAAGTTCCCTATACATAGATTCACCTAGAATAGAGTCCTAAGCATGGACCACCTATTCATAGAATTGCTATTGATAACTCTACACATGCATACACTAGCTCATACCTTGTCTAACTCCATTTAGTGTGTTCTGGGCCTCACAAAGATATTAGCTACTTTCAGGTCACATCCAGTATGAACGAAATAATTTGGCTAAGGCAGTTCCTGGACGAATTGGGCAAAACAAGGAATGAGCCACTGGTCTTGCAGATGGACAACACCTCTACAATACACCTCACGAAGGATCTCGTGTTCCATTCCAGGACGAAGCACATTGCGATCAAGTATCACTTGATCAGGGATTTGATTGAGAAGAAGATGATGTAGACCACCTTCATCGGAACGAAAGATATGCTTGCTGACATCTTCACAAAGGCTTTGGACAAAGGACTCTTTGAGAGGCAAACAAGCAGTCTTGAGATCATAAGGCTACCATACTTTGAGAGGGAGCTGAAGAAACAAAGTGTTTCTGAATACAAAGCCTTGCTAGCTTACGGCCCCTCAAGACGAACATGTTCGGGAACTCGAACATATGAAGACACGAAACACGAAGAGTTTCGCGAACACGAAAGTCAACGAAGACGAAGACGAAGACCAATGGTTCGCAGACACGAACCGTTCGCGAACACGAACGGTTCACGAACACGAACGATCCACGAACGAGATTATCTTGCGGTCCTATACGAGAGAAAGGTGGACGAGGTAAACGAAACCAATGGTGGAAACGAAACTCGTTCTGTCCTCATGCTCCAAGGAGTACCACCAGAGATCACGCAAGTACCAGAAGTACAAAGATCTGACTTGATGGCATGACATCAGCAAATACTCCCTAGGTCGTGGCTAAACTGCCACTCTTGTAATTCTTTGGTTAGTTATAAATGGTTAATCACTCGAATCTTAGATTTGCATAGAGAGACTGTACTTACTGAATAATACTTGACATATATCAATAGGATACACAGTGTGTAACCAAGCAAGAAAGAACAACAAGAAGTAGTCTGATGCTAGTAAGCAATCAAGATGAACACAGACAGAAGCTCCGCCTGTGTGCGAGAAGATAATTCTGTCTAGGATCAAAAGATCCGATTGTCCGCTAGTGAAGCAAGACTACTACTCATGAGAGAGACGTGCTTCTCTCACGCCAAGGCACTACATGGATTCGCATGCAGAGCCCTGAAGAAATCAGAGAAAATCAATATAGATTATTTTTTTGGTTGTGTCTGATCCTCGATGTCGAATGCTTATGCTGTTTATTTTAATATGTCTGAGTTTTCTTGTTCCCTTTGAATTTCGCACCTTGGTTGAAATGAAGTCGAATGCTATATTAATTTTATGAACGTAGATCAGTAGTACATGACTACCCTCTAAAGGATTGTAGGAGTGTTTCAGCTGGCAGTGCCCAGCGAACGCATCTGAATTCCATCCGAATCTCGAAAGAGAGTCGCAATTGTTTCGTGAATTTTCTTCTCACGATTCACATCATTCGTATCGGAGCACCGCTCGACTCCCAACAGTGGTATCAGAGCACTGATTCGACTCTCAACACCTCTTAATAATGGATGCATCAAAATCCAAGAGTTTTTTAAATATTTTCTTGGCACCCATAATCCATTATTATTTGTCTCGTTGAATAGAAACACAGAGTCGATTGAGGAGCATGGCTTCTTTGATGGCGCCATTCGTAATGTGCATGTAAAATCTGAAACAATGAACTCTTGCCAAAATCTATATACATCATCAGGAGTATACGGCTCAAGAGTGAACTGTCATCACAAAACACGAGAACTATGAATCTGAAAATTTGCGTAGACAAAAAGCCATGAATATGAGAAAATGTGTTGGCGTAAATTTGAAACACTGATCTATTTGGTGCCACGAATTAACTCTGGTTAATCTTGTTAACCATGATTTGACAATGCATATACAATAATGGTACATCGATTTTCTCATCTCAACCATCTGTCATTTTCATTTTCAATATTTTTGGGTCTCTTCGGGCAGTGATGAGTTGGAAGGGTAGGCCTCATCAACCAATAGCACTTCCACATGATGCCCGACGAAACAACAATATATTTTAAAAGTTTTTTTTTTATTTATATTTGAAAAACTCTACCTTACGTAGAACCCTGACTTCAAGGTTTCAATTGCTCCACATGGCAATGAAAATAAGAAAAATAAATTAAAAAGCATTTTTTTCAAAGGCCCTTTTCGGGCTCTAAGTTTCTCTAATGATTAAATCCCACAAGGACTTGCAATCAAAATAAACTCACGTGTTTAGTTCCTCACAAGGAGCAGAAACTTTGTTATTGAAAGGATTGGGTATCTATTATTGTACAATATGTTCCCTTTGTGAGAATTGTATGGCTGGTTTTTCAAAAATCAAGAGAGCTCTTTTGTGTATACTTCTCTAAATGGTGTAGAAATGATTGATTGCCTTATGAAAAAACACAGTCTCCTTAAGATAATCCTCGATTAATTTTGATTTCTTATTATGTGTAATATTTCATAATCATCTAGTAGTTGAGAACTAACATATTCTTCAAAATTTAGAAGTCATTTACAATTTCCATCTGTGATTAGTCTTGACATTGGAGAGAAGATTTGATAGCAAGCCACTAAAGAGAGTGTTGATCTTTTGTTTGCATTCTTAGATGTGATCATTAGACATATGTTGAGAACTCAAAACAGATCTTTTTGGTTAAATCTCATCCTTTTGTGTTTATCAAGTGTAGTTGAATCGTTGTCAAATTCTAGTGATTTCTATATGGTCAAAGTTTGAAATTGGTTGTAATTTTGATATTGATAAATATAGATTTGATCTAATGTCTTGTGTGAAAATTTGAGAAACTTTATTAAGCATTCCAAGCATGATTAATAGCTTAGAATATATATTTTTGGGCTATCTATTTTGTGTCGATCAAGGGTGATCAAAATTGTCATTTTCAAGAAGCTTAAGTGAGTGTTTGGGTGACACTAGAAATAAGTGTCATTATCTTATCAAGTACATCAAGTGTGAGACAACTTTTTCAACATCATTCATTGGTGATAGATTAACATCTACAAACTTCTTCATCACCATGCACAAAATGAAGTAGAATAAAGAGGGGCAACATGGCCTTACATTTTTTTATATAAGTTAATGTATCCTGAGCTATTCGATAAGAAAAGATGATCTTTTAATAGTTATAGGCATTAGACAAGGTGTACTTTTCAAATTTGATGCCTTTGAGATGTCTACTAATAGAAGTATTATGGTTAAGGAATAAATGTCCAAGATGATCTTTTAATAGCTAAAGGCATTAGACAAGGTGGAGTTTTCAAACTTGATGCCTTTGAGATGTCTACTAATAGAGTTAAGAAATAAATTGTAGAGATGTGGCACAAGAGGCTGGGTCATTTCAATTTCAAAAATTTGGAGGCTATGTTCAAGAAGGAGATTGTATTGGGGCTTTTGAAATCCTTAAAAAAGATTGGTAAACTTTGTGAATTTTGTCGTTTCTCCAAGGGACAAACTTCCATCCAATCTATCCCCTTTTTAATAGTTCCATCATCAAATAATACACCTTTATAAAATAACAAATATTTTGTTTTATCAAGTTTCAAGAATTAGCTAGCTATACTTTATACTACAATCTACAACATCTCAAAATTGTTTGGTTTCACTAGAATATAGATTTTAATACCAAAAAAACTTCCACATTCATTACCATGAAAGTTTCAGTCATTTTCTACAACCACAAGCACTAAGAATTTTGCTAGTTCAGACTAAGTTTGAGTGAACCATACTTCATATGCCAAATCAAAACACCATGAAAAAAGTCCCAAACTGCTCGATTCAATGCTAGTTCTTGTCAAAAAAAGACCTATCTCCTAGAATGATTAATGACACTTTGGTCTAACAAATTCATCTATAAACTACCCCCCCCCCACAAAAAAAAAAAAATGATGGTTTTGTAGAATTTTTAGAGGAGAATTTGATGATAGGAATTGCTTATGTTGATTTGCACACCTCTAAACTTAAACGACATAGAAGGGGAGAAAATTTACTCACATTGATGAGAGAAATAATTAAGAAAAAAAAGTACTTAATGTATCTTATTCACAATACCTCACAATTAGCAATATCATAACTCTCTCTCTCTCTCTCTCTCTCTCTCTCTCTCTCTCTCTCTCTCTCTCTCTCTCTCTCTCTCTCTCTCTCTCTCTCTCTCTCTCTCTCTCTCTCTCTCTCTCTCTCTCTCTCTCTCATGAACGATATTCAATGTTATTTCATCTTGCCTCGTCAGTCTATTTTTTTTTTGTAAAGCCATCTTAAAACCATATGATTCGGGAGCCAAAAAATTGGTCGGGTTCAAAATTCAAAAATGCATTAATGGACTTTGCCTCCATTAGCGGACTTTCCCACCATTATCATGCTATCAAAAGGTTATAAAAGAGGGCGCCACCATCAATGCCTTCCCCATGCTTCCTCCTTCTCCTCCTCCTCTTCCGCATGCTTGCTTATGCATGGTAGCGCCCATCTACGGTCTATCTTTCAGCACCATCACATTGAATGGTGAGCTTTCTTACTCTTTTCATTTCGTAAATGTTACTATTCTGACATGTTTGGTTCAATATCATATGTTGGACATTTTCCACTCCTTTCGTAAGGAAGAATAGGTTGGGAATCGCAATTTTCTGCTCTTTGAACAATGTTTAAATGACATATTCGTCTATGCACAATATGTTGCATTGTTGAAGTAAGTTATGAGCATACTGATCCAGCACTAGCTGCGCATTTCTACTCCTTTTTATGTTCACAAACGAAAATAGGTATATAGCTATATACTTTAGCTACACGGATCACCAATAAATTTGCTGGAGCAGCGACTACACATTTTGTAGAATACTTGATTGATTGAATACACTTTTAAGCAATGATGTTGCACCTTCATCCCTGAAAGGACAACGATGATAGCATTTTCGAAGACAAAGGGAATCTGCCTTTTCAACGTGACTGTTGGTTCTTCGCTGGTAGATACACAACGACCTACTGCCTATTGATAGTTGTTTCAACCGTCTTTTGACGTATGAGTTATGATAAATGCATGCATTGATATACGAATCCATATGTCTCTTGCTTCACATCGACCTCTATACTACAGTATCGCACCTCGATTCCTTTTTTTGGAATCAAAGTACGCTCTCATACAGGTATGTGCTTCGATAAAGAGACTAAAGTGGTAAGAGATGGGTGGTTGTATGCTCTTTGTACAATGCCATATGCAGATAATTCATTCCATATGTAAGTACATACTTATTGGCATTATTTTTAATGCTAACACTGTTATGGCATAGACTAGACTCGAATACGCTTATTATCACTCTTAAACGTCTTTCGTAAACAAACATGACTTCCTCATAGGATTCATATGCGACATCTATTCAGGTTAGTACTACAATACTTTACTTTGTTCACTGTTTTACAATGCGGTGATAATGTTTACACTATGAATAATCTACATATATGAATGGTGGTAAGTAAAATAGTAGAAAAAGGTGTTGTTTTTATACCTATAGCAAGATAAAGCAAACTACGACATTTATTTCCTTCATTCTTCAATGAAAACATGCCTAGTTAACTGTGACTACACATATGATGACTTTGCAGTTGCTTTTCCCAATATAAAGTCTATAAATGATAACACAAGTACTGATAACCCAGGCACCCTTAATGTACATGGTTTGTACAAGGGATCGCTACACTCGTAGGGATTGACATGGCATGGATTTTCCCTAATCCTTTTGCAAGTTTTAGGGTGAAATAATTGGCTAAATATAACCACATACAAGTATTATTATTTTGTTTCTTAAGACACAATCAGTATTAAAAATTAATAAAACAAGGTGGTGGCTGGCGTACTCTTGGAAAGCATGGATATGCTCAAGGGTTTCGAAAATGGTACTTTACCTATTATGGGTTCAGGTATTGGTATGGCTTGGATTTGCCCCATGCTTGAGTACCGATCCACGCTATCTTTCGTTTGCAATTTGCAACCTATATAGCTCAATTATTTTTTTAAATACATATGCTTTAATTCTATAAATTGATATGGACTGGTATCATAAAACTGATCAGAATGGCGGAATGTCCTGATACTGTAATAATATGGGAAGGCCTACCGCTGTTAATCATGTCTACATAGGGATGATTGGACTACATTTTTACATTAAATATTCTAAGTTGTTAAGCTGCTAAACTTATTTTGGACATGGATAACAACTGACGTTCAACGTTGACATCTATCTTCCTCACTATGCTAACTTGTGCGGTTTTGTGTGGTGGGATGGTGGCAAGTACCAACTGGATGTCTTAAAATTTGTTTCACTTTACGGTGCTTTTCTTTGAAGTACTGTATGCTTTCAACTATGGTTTACCTTGTTGGGTTATGAATAAAGGTTTCAAAATGTTTGGTCTTGCTTTGGCAAGAGGAGCTATGTTTTGTTAATCTCTCTCTATGCATCCTTGCAATGTAAATCCGACTATCCTTTGGTCGGGATAGTATCAAACCTTTACCTTACATGGATTCATAAGCTAACAAAGGGTTATTTTCATGGTTTAGTCCTCAGGTTGTTTTTAGGATGCTGTTGATCTTAGTTACGGGGAGTCCCTCCCCCCCTAATCGATTCATACAACCTTTGATTTGTTGTATGAAAAAAGTTGTGATGTTGCATAGTTTTATTATTGAAACTGATTGTGCTACCTGTAATGCCGCTGGGCCAGAGGATAAAGTGCTCTACATGATTGATCTTTAAGATACCTTACATTGGATTAACATTTATATGGATTATGGTAAAAATCGTATTGATCCTTTGAGAACTGTGGAAAATTTTGCTGCTGATTTAGCCAGTCTTGCTGATAAATATGAAGAGAAAGAGAGATCTCTTAACCAAAATATAGTCCTTTCCTGTCTTAAAAAAGAAAATGACTCCTTGTCTGCCAAACCTACTCCTACCATTCCTTATACACCTCTCTCTCTGCACCCTCTTGTCTTCTTAGATGAGTTGGATGAAGATAGTGCTTCACAACTTGAAATCTTTTTGCAAGATATCTGTGACATCAGAGATCAATCTACCTTTTGAGTTCTGCCAACCTAAAAACTGCCAAAGTCACACAAGGACAAGGCAAAGATCTTTTTACATTTACGCCATTGTAATAGGATGTTTGAGACCATTCATGTGAAACACTTTTACACTCACATTTTACTACATATTTTTGGCCTTATACATGAGTCCTTTCATGATATCATGTTTGCTTGGTCATACATGCCTAACATCAAAAGTGAATGGTACTTTTCGTTTGATGTTTTCTGCAATTTTGAAATTGAAAACCTACCTTTTGTTCTTGCTCTTCTCTAAAACGTTTCAAGAATTTTATTTCGGAAAAATTTGATCATGTGCTTACAACGGACTGCAATATTACTAGAAGTAAGCACCTCAAAAAATCTATAAAAAGGTCTTAATCATATTATTTTACAACATACATGCATATACAGTGTTGCTAATGAACTTTATGATTGTTGGATCAAACTTATGAGACTTCTACCTGTTTATGCAATGATGGATGAAGATACTATTTTAAAACACGCTGATATATTGACATGGTTTCTTAGTATGCTGCATTCTTTCATCATGGAAGGAGAAGGCCTTAAGGCAAAAACATACAAGAACTATCTAAATGGGGATATAGCTTTACTTTGGCAATGTGACTCCTCTGTCAACTTCTATCTCAATATACCCAAGGACATTTATTGCATAAAAGCGACGAACATCTCTAAATGCTACAAAAATATACCCTTGGATGGGTCGGATGGCCTTAAGACTGGTCTTAAGATGGTTATGAAAAAACTAATCATGTTTGCCTTCAAGTTTACAAAGGGAAAAAATCTTCACTATAAATGGATATCAAGAGTCAAGGATTTTCAATGGGCCTGGAACAAGAAAAATTCAGAAGAATAGAATGTTATTGACATGGAAACTATATGTGCATGGAATTCCATGCTGATAGATAATTGCGTTGTTAGACTTGGTAATCACACTTGAAGACAAATAAGGGGGGTTCCCATGGGGTTCTCATGTTCACCACTATGGTGTAACTGGTATCTCTCATATTTTGAAATGTGTTATTAAAAGGCTAGCGAAATTGCAGCAAATAGAATTTAGGGACGATTTCAAATTTACATTCAGATATATTGATGACATCTGCGTTATCAACAACCCCCGTATCGAAAAACACTGGATAACCCTTTTTGGATTTATCCGTTGGAATATCTTGCTATCGATGAAAGCAACACAACCAACTTCTTAAATATCACCATCTCTTTTGATCCAATAAATGGTGTGGTACTCCTTTCTGAATATGACAAAAGAAGAAATTTGTCTTTCCGCTATTTACAATACATACACCTGGCCTCTAATACGCCAGTCTATAATTCCTATAAGATCACTGTATCTCAGGTTATTGTAGCTATATATTGCTGTTATAAACAACAGATGTTTTTGAAAGAAGTTAAGACTTTTGTTGATGCGTTTCAAAAGAATGGCTTTCTGACAGACAAATTATGTTTGATCATAGATAAATTGCTTGCACAAGAAACTTTTCCAAGACTATCTTTTGATTTGCCTACAAACATTTATACTTCCTTGGTGGGCAGTTAGATTTCCCTTAGGGGGCTCTCCTGAGGGATTCACTCACTACGGGTCTGGTTGGTGGGTTCTCTCTCTCTCTCTCTCTCTCTCTCTCTCTCTCTCTCTCTCTCTCTCTCTCTCTCTCTCTCTCTCTCTCTCTCTCTCTCTCTCTCTCTCTCTCTCTCTCTCTCTCTCTCTCTCTCTCTCTCTCTCTCTCTCTCTCTCTCTCTCTCTCTCTCTCTCTCTCTCTCTCGTGAACAATACTCAATGTTATTTGATCTTGCCTCGTCAGTCTACTTGTGCTTTGATGGGTGTTTTTGTAAAGTCGTCTTAAAACCATATGATTCAGCCACCAAAAACTTGGTCGGGTTCAAAATTCAAAAACACATTAATGGACTTTCCCTCCATTATCATGCTATCAAAAGGTTATAAAAGAGGGCGCCACCATCATTGCCTTCACCACGCTTCCTCCTTCTCCTCCTCCTCTTCCTCATGCTTGCTTATGCATGGTAGCACCCATCTACGATCTGTCTTTCAGCACCATCACACGGAACGGTAAGCTTTCTTACTCCGTTCATTTTGTAAATGTTGCTATTCTGATAGTATGAGGAAGGAATGCTTGTGTAGAGTGTTGGTTAATCCTAAAACTATGAGGTAAGGTGGGCGCTGGATCGTGATCCAGCACATGTTTGGTTCAATATCATATGTTGGATGTTTTTCACTCCTTTTGTAAGGAAGAATAGGCTGTGAATCATGATTTTCTGCTCTTTAAACAATGTTTAAATGACGTATTCATCTATGTACAATATGTTGCATTGTTGAAGTAGGTTATGAGCATATTGATCCAGCGCTGGCTGCACATCTCTACTCCTTTATGTTCACAAAAAAAAAATGTATATAGCTATATACTATAGCTGCACGAATCACCAATATACTCGCTGGAGCAGCAACTACGCATTTTGTAGAATACTTGATTGAATACACTTTTAAGCAGTGATATTGCACATTCATCGCTGAAAGGACATCGATGATAGCACTTTTGAAGACATAGGGATCTGTCTTTTCAACTTGACTGTTGGTTCTTCACTGGTAGATAGCGACCTACTGCCTACTGATAGTTGTTTCAACATCTTTTGACGTATGGGTTATAATAAGTGCATGCATTGATATATGAAGCCATATGTCTCTTGCTTCACATCGACCTCTATACTGCAGTATTGCACCTCGATTCCTTTTTCAGATTCAGAATACGCTCTCATATAGGTATGTGCTTCGATAAAGAGACTAAAGTGGTAAGAGATGGGTGGTTGTATGCTCTTTGTACTAAGCCATATGCAGATAATTCATTTCATAGGTAAATACATACGGATTGGCATTGCTTTTTATGCATGCTATCACTATTATGGCATAGACTAGACTTGAATACGCTTATTATCACTCTTTGAAGGAAACGTCTTTCGTAAACAAATATGACTTCTTCATAGGATTCGTATGCCACATCTATTTAGGTTAGTACTGCAATACTTTACTATGTTCGCTGGTTTATAATGTGATGATAGTGTTTACACTATGAATAATCTACATATATGAATGGTGGTAAGTAAAATAGTAGAAAAAGGTGTTGTTTTTATATCTATAGCAGGATAAAGCAAAGTACGACATTTATTTCTTTCATTCTTCAATGCAAACATGCCTAGTTAACTGTATGATGACTTTTCAATTGCTCTTCCCATGTATAAAGGCTAAAAATGATGACACAAGTACTGATAACCTAGGCGCCGTTAATGTACATGGATTTGTACAAGGGATCGCTACACTCGTAGGGATTGATATGGCATGGATTTTTCCTAATCTTTTTGCAAGTGTTAGGATAAAATACTTGGCTAAATATAACCACATACATGTATTATTGTTTTGTTTCTTAAGACACGATCGATATTAAAAATTAATAAAACAAGGCGGTAGCTGGCATACTCTTGGAAAGCATGGATATTTCAACAATGGTACTTTACCTATTATGGGTTCAGGTACTGGTATGGCTTGGATTTGCCCCATGCCTGAGTACCGATCCATGCTATCTCTCGTTTGCAATTTGCAACCTATATAGCACAATTATTTTTTCAAATACATATGCTTTAATTCTATAAATTGTTACATGTTTACCTTGTTGGGTTATGAATAAAGGTTTCAAAAGGTTTGGTCTTGCTGTGGCAAGAGGAGCTATGTTTCGTTAATCTCTCTCTCTCTCTCTCTCTCTCTCTCTCTCTCTCTCTCTCTCTCTCTCTCTCTCTCTCTCTCTCTCTCTCTCTCTCTCTCTCTCTCTCTCTCTCTCTCTCTCTCTCTCTCTCTCTCTCTCTCTCTCTCTCTCTCATGCGCACGCAGAAGCCCACGCCCATGCCCACACCCACGCTCGCGCTCGCGCGTGCACACACACACACATGCACGCGCGCACATGTGAAAAATGCAAGTTTTAGAGTGTTTAGACTTCAAACAATTTTATTCAACCATGGAGTTTGCAAAATGTCCAAATCAGTCAAGGTTTGTTAGAAACACATCTAGATTGATAATTTGGCAATTGCTCCTAAAATCCCTATGATCAACAAGTACAAAGCATTCAATACAACCTAAAATACTTGTGGGAAAGTAATTCGTTTTTATTATTAAATTAAGTATTTAGATCACCAAAATCAAACAATAATGGATGTTCCAATTTGTCTCAAAAATTCAAAATTGCATCTCAATCATTGAAAGTGCAAATGATTCTCATCAAAGTAATGATGGATCAGCTCTAATTTGAGCCCTAGGATTACCCATCATTAGGCATAGACCTAATCCTACTATATAAGCTCCTAATTTAGGAATAATATCCATTTGATGGTTGGATTAGGTGAAACATGTGCACAAACACCACATACCCTCAAGTGTGAGCACAAAATTTGAACAAAAAAAAAAGCTTTTTTGTAATATACATCATGAATTTCTATGTAGGAATTAAAAAAGTAGTCCAAATCAAGAGGATTATGTGCTATGGAATAACTTGATTGAATAAGGAAAAGTAAGTGTGTACAAGATTGAGAAAAGATGTTTTTGGTACAAAAGTCTTGTCAATTTTCAAGTGAAAAATAAATGTACACCAAGTCCCATTTTTTTTTTTGTGAGATGTCATGAGTAAAAATTGATTAAATAATTAGGGGTAGGTGATGGGTACAATTAATGACAATAAATGTTTTGTGTATACAATACTTTTGTGCATTTCTATGTCAATTCTACACCAAAATCAAAAGGATTGTGTGTGAGGTAGCATGGAACAAATTAAGTGAATCACAAAGATTAGGTCGTTAGAAATATAAACAAGATGTGTGTTTTATACAATCACAATCATGTGACTTTTTTGTTTGTGGTGTAGGCATAAAATAGGCTAATGTAGTGTAGGCCTATATAGAGTTGTGTTAGGTAGTATCAATGTTGGAGTAGATTGTGTTACACAAATGATCTGGATCGCTAGCCATCTGGGACCTAGAAAGTTTTTTTTTTGGAATATTTTCTTGCATCAATAGTCACGATCCTAATGACAATGCAGGTCCTATCCATGCACCATATGGAGATTGTTGCCCATACTGCTCACTAAGTTTGCTGAAGTGTTCTTATATACAAAGAGGATCAATTTTTGAGGGAGCATATGGATCAACATGTATATTGGCATTTGGCACTCTGGAAAATATATAAATAAATAAAATTTGCATTAGGAAAAACCCTAACAACAATAATTGAAATTATGATCCAAATCTCATTTTCGATCATGATCCATCATGACCTATAACTTTGGACAAAATATTCATAGAATAGTATAATTTGAATTCGAAATTGTAAGCAAAGATGAAAGTACTAAAAATGAAACATGAAAATTTATATATCTAAAAATATTTAGAGTCCACAATCAATTTTTGAGTCCAATCGCACAGATCTACAAGAAAAAGTTGATGACAATGTGACTAACTAAAATGTGGACGATGAGATTAAATGGAAAAAGTTGGATTGGATTTTTTCAATGCTTAAATTCTATTACAATCATAGATAAAAGTAATGTGATTTCAATCTAAAATCCCAAATTGAGTGGTCGATCATAATGAGACATTCTAAATTGTGTTCAAAGGTTGGACTAAATTGGAATCTACATAAGTTGAACTACTTCAATTTGAAACCTCTTGAATGAATTACAAGATGTCCTTCTAATCTATGAAACAAATCCATTTTCCCATAATGCTTGTCCAATTTGTGAAGCGGATTCATTTGAATCAAAAAACTGAAGGACCATTGTTGTAGAACAACTTCAGCAACGTACACAACGCTTTTATATTTCTTTCCAAATTTCTCAGTGCAATAAATGGAAAAATATATATTCTTCATAGCTAGAATTTCTCTATTGCCTCGATTATTATTAAGTAGAAGTTGAAGCTGAAAAATCAAATAATGAAAGCGACATATAATAGAATCATTAAACCATGTCATCAATGTTGATCAATCAAATAATATGATCGCAATTAAATCACCCTTTCAATGTTGATATACTAGTCAATCGATCAATCAACTCACTCGTTTGTGCTTCTATCACTCATGATTATTTAGATTGAAAAGTTTCATACGATGACAAATCACACTTGTCAAAATGAGGAGACTAAATCAACCTTACATTTTTTATGTTGACCAAAATCCATGCCAATGGATTTGTCATCATTGGTTGACAAAATAATTTCTATAGCTTTTCTTTGAGTTACAATAGGTACATGCACATGTTGACTTTTCTTGAGTCGTTAGATGGAGATCTAACAATATCTTTACTTTTGAACAAATCTATTTTAGAGAAGAATGAAACACATCACTATCAAAACAAGCCAATAGTCCACTAGAAGTCTTATGTGTCAAAATGAATGATGTGTAATGAACTTGTTTGTAAGTTTTACACAATATAAAGTCCTAATTTGGTAGGTTTAAGAATCCTACACCAAAGCTCTACCCTCATGCAAAGATGTTCAAATCCATTTAGCATCCACTAAGGACTTCTATTCTACACATAGGTCTTTCCAAACGCTAAAGAGAATGTGTGAATATAGAATATATATATGTTAAAGTAAAAATAATATCCAATAAATGATGAAAATGAGTTATTTTCATTTCTTATCATGGTAAAAAAAGCTATGAAAAATGAAACACTCAAAGATAAAAGAGCAATCAAGAAGAGAAATGGTGGACAAAGCTCCATCCACAAGGTGCAAGATTTTGTAGTCCAATTTTCAATTCCCACAAAGTCTTGCATATAAAACTTTTTAATCTATTTTGAAATTCCCTAAAAATACTCAACATGCTCCACATATAGTTGCACAAAGAAAATTCAAACCCATGGAAAACATGGATGAGTTAGTTCTTACTATTGAAACTAGCCTCTCAAGCTTCTTAGATGGGCTCTATTTCACCAAATGTGCTTTCAAGTTTGAAGTGCCCATAATAAATTAAGCTTCTACTATATCTACACATCCCTGCACAAGCCTCTTTGTAGTCTAAATGGCCTAGGCCAATCCTCTTGAGATTGTGATTTAGCTTGTTGCAATTAATGACTTGTTGCATGTGTGCCACATTTCTTGATTATTTTGGAAGGTCCAACAAATTTTACCCATGTGCAATGGCAAACAAGAATAAACAACCTGCACCTGTGCACGATGATTGGAAACGAGAGTGAAAGTGGTAGCAAGGAATTTTTTTATCAATTGACATGGATTTGATATTAAACCGTGTAAATAGTATATTGGTGGGTCTCACATGTGTGAGGCCATGGTGCCACGTGTAAATCTACACTAGAGTAGGTTAGATCATGTTCATAGAGTTGGTTAAGTTTGTTTGGTAATGATTTCTACATTGTAAGACCAAATTCCTAGATTTATGGAGTAGGTTGATCCACCAACATGGCAAAACTCAAGGGTTAAGCTAAAATGGAAAATTAGGGCAAAAAGACTCAATCATCTTCCTTATTACATGCTGGATTTTCACGTAACTCAAGGTGGGGAAGAGGTTTTCTATGTATCATCAACTCTCCATAGTAATGCCTTGGAAAATTTTTGAGAGCGTTAGAAGTACTCTAAGTTGCCTCATTATTATAAAGAAACACTCTAGAATACAATTAAAAAGATTCCAAATCACAAAATCCTTGTATGGAACACATTCCAACTGCTTTTTGTTTGCAAATTCCAAGGATTTAATCCAAATCCAATTGCAACACAAAGATGGTTCTAAAAATGGATTATTATCGGACTGCCATTACCTCTTCCCTTAGAATCTTAGATTCCTCGAAATTCTAAATGAACATTGGGGAAAGGAACCCAAATTTCTAGAGGCAGATTAAAAATAATTCCAAAGCCTGATTTCCAATTGCACTCACTCTCACAATCGCTTATACATCTAGAATTCAAAGTAGATTAACTTGTTAACTACCAATAGAGTAGACAGAACATGTGTAGCTGAAGAAATGCAGTGGGCACAACATTCAAACTTCAACAATAGGAACTGGAAGATCTAATTTTAATTTGAGAATATTCCATGATGTACAAAATGCAATATAAGTAGCAAAAAAGGGATATTGGTAAATCTTATATCATTCACTGCAATCTGTAAGAATAACTACAACACTGCTGAATTACGGTCTAATTAGGAATAAAAGCATGGAGAACCACTCTGCGATTGGAAATAGCAGTGTTTGCAATTGACAAACATATCCAAGATGTTACAATGACACTAGAGGTTTGTCATCTTGTCAAATAAATTCATATGAACAAGATGTTTAACTTTTAGAAAATCAAACTTCCCAAGACAATTACAACTCAATGCCACAAAATGGCTCTAGGGATGAAATGACCTCCTTTAATGATACATTTTAACAAGGTGGGGATTCCGTTTGGTTTTATCACAGCAATGGCCTCATGTGTCAAGCCTAATCATCAAAATTTATATTTAGACAGATGTTGAGGTTGGAAGAACATGAAGTTCAACCACAGTATGCTGAACCTATAGAAAAGAAAGAAGTGAGAGGTTCAATCAATGGTAACAGAAGTGAACCTGCAAGCTGTTTTACTCATTGATGTTGCATTGCTGTATAAATGGGTGGTCAAATTTCACATATTTTGCCCAAAAAGGCTTGTATCTGGCGAGACCTATTTCTAACCAGGGCTTGAGGTTGCCATTATAATGTATAACTGCTGCACCATCTATGTCAATTCGATCTACACTCGGGTTGTAGCCCAGGCCCAATACATGCCATGATTTATCCAATGGATAAGTCAGATTGTAAAAAGTGATGAGACCAGGTGGCAGAGTTCCAAGCTTCCATAAGTTACGTTCCTCGTTCTGATCCAAGCACCCAACCAAGCGCAGAAAGTGATGAAAGCAAGTCAAGAATAGTCAGAAATAGCTTACAAGCCATAGATTCTGGTGAAATGTTCAGACTTTCCATACACTCAATCTCGTACTCTTGACAGATTGCAACTATGCATCACTAATCTTTTTCATGATACTCAATGTACAAATGTGGAGAGAACTTACCAAGTTTTGCCACTTGTGGTAGATTCCTGTGATATCTTGCCTCTTCCATTCATCAAGATCAAATACGTTCATGCCATAGGCCCATCCACAGGCATTTGGATCAAAGTTTCTTGCAATGTGGGGATTTGAGAAATTCAGATACTTGTCAAATCTATGAAAGCTTGCCCCACAGGTCTCGACAGCACCGTTGACTTTGCCATGCAGATCAACACTCCAGAGACGTGTCAAATCCTTTTGTACTACAATGTCATCATCTAAAAACAAAATTTTGTTCAGCTTTGGGTAGATCTGTGGAAGGTAAAAGCGTAGGTGGTTTAGCATGGAAAGATATTTGGGGTTTCTGTACTTTAGATTTGATGAAACAGATGCAAGGCTTGTTGGCTGATCCTGTTTGAAATAATAATCTTTCATAGCTTTATGCTCAAGTTGGCGTAGAACTGGACAGTAGGAAGAATTTAGCCATGTGAAGTTATCCACATTTTCAACATGAATAGTAGCTTTTCCTAGAGGATTAGACAGAAACCACATCTTCATTGCCCCATAGTTTAGCTTGTCTGTTACCAGGTGGAAAACATGTTTCTCAGGTTCCTGCATTAAAATGACATCAGATAATTGGCCAATAATCAACATAAAACAACAGCATGCGCATGCTTATTAACAAACTAGCCATGAACTTTGTATTTGTAGCAGTTAGCCATGTTCCTTCAAGTTGACACAACACTATTGACAAACAGCGTGAAAAGCAGGGAAGCTAGTACACTCTTGTCCAGCCAAAGATATTCACATGCAGGTTTGGCATTCTCTGCTTATTTGGAAGCTGAATAATCAAACCTGAGCGTGTAGGATCACGGAGCTTACGACGACTGATACTGCAAGAATGTTGTCTGAAAAGAGCGCATAGTGGTAAAGACTGCGATCTTCCAGCTTTTCTTGATTTGCAAATTCTTGCTGATGTGATGGGAGCATATGATACTCTACGTTCAAACGTAAAGATAAGCAATGGAGACCTTTTGGAATTGTTTTAGCTGCAAGTTGACTTAAAAATGTACTTTGCTTCTTCAGCATCCTAGCATGCTCTTCAGCCGACTGCAGCATTGCCCTTAACTTTTTTACCAAAAGGGAGCCATCAGAGTGCTCTTCTCTTGCTCGAGTAAGAATCTGACCCATTGCTCTTATCCTTTCAGGCGCACTGCATCCAGATTCCAAGCCAAGATGCCTAAATGGTATGAGTAGATTTCAACACTTAAAACATTTGAATTTAACAAGTTGTGGCCAAACACATCTGCATACCCATCATCAGTCAGATTGCTTCTCAATAAGACACAGTACCTGCGACAAAGGTCGGCATCAAAGCTTGCCTCGCCCACACAACGCTGGCTGTCCCTTAAGCGAAACCTGACATCTCTTAGTAGTTGATCATTTTGCCTTGCCTGTGCTATACTTGCATATGCTCTTGCCATGATTAGCTGGTCTCGCATGAGACGTACAAGAGACTCTGAGTTTTCACTTTCATCATGCCTCCAGATGCTATACTTGCCAATTATAGCACTATGAACTTCTTTGGTATGCTCGATGGCTTCATTCTCCATCTTAACCTTTTCTTCTTCATCTTGTTGCAAGAGCTCTTTTAACCTTTTCTCATGTCTATGAAGCCTCATCTGCTGGGCTCACGAGATCATGTGCATGAAAGAGAGGCCTGTGAGGTCCAGCTTACAACTAAACTATGAAAGTAACCAGCAAAAATGTGTCATAGATCGTGCTACGAATAGGCAGACTTACTCTTCTTGCCAACTGTGCATGATTGGCATTCTTTGATAACAAAGCACCTCCAGCAGTACCTTCATCTGTAACCTCCATGTCTGCATGTTATGGCAATCAAATTATAAGATGCAAGAATTGCTTAACTTTGGGTGCATGCTAATGAAAATTCTCGCAGAAGCAAATTCATTACCCGGTATGCTAGCAGAGACAATGTGCTCCACTCCTGCAATGTGGTTTTCTGATTCTTCATCAGAGATTATCTTTAGCTTCTCTTCAGAAACTGCCTTTATATCATTCTCAGACACTCCTTGCCCCTGATTTATTTTATCCTCCTTAACCTGTTTGATATAGGAAAAACCGGCAGCTAGTTATCTTACAAATATTTTAAATATCAAAACACAAAAATGAACCATTTCACATATACAGAAAAAGCAGTTAATTTCTGCACTATAACCTAGAGATCATTTCACTTCCATCATGATGTATTTTTATGGCAGTAAAAGGTTTTATGTGAACCAGCTACATTTTCCTCCAACATGGTGAAGGGTCCTAGATTGGAATTGGCTTTTATCTGAAATCATCGTTACCTTGGAAATATCTGAAGGCCTGCGTATCGCATCTACTTTTGTCTCTTCAACAAGTGAAGAAGATAATGCTTTTCCCCTTATAATATTGCGGTCCAAAGGCTCAGGCTCCCGAGAATTGGCAATGATGACATCAAGTACCTTTGAATTCGAAATAAAATGTTGAGCTTGCCAGTCTACAAAATTAAGCCTCATCAAATTCAGAAGCGAAAGAATTTAAAACAATGGCATGGGCATCCAACTCAGAACATAAAAAAATCACAGCATTGACAGCTGTTGGTTGCATCATCGTGCATTCCAAGCCTCCAGAGGTACAGAGCATGGCTGATTTGCAAATTCTTCTACCGCTGTGCTTCTTGATGCATATGTTTGGACTTGCCATTTGATTTCACTCAATTTATGATAATGAGATCTCGAGTATTGATTACATGAAAACATGAATATCAGTTCCTAAAAGGTGAGACTCAAAACGCCACTGCAATAGTGATTGCAATAGCCAAATGAGAAAATCGATAATTTATAACTCAAAAACGTGAGCTTCTGAAAATTGTGAAATATTATATGGTGAAACAGAGTGAAATCTTTGACAGAAAGTGTACTTATAATTGCGAATGCCAAAAAGTGAATAAATGTCAAAATTTTCAAAATCATGAGTAAACCGCCACTTTCTCAAGACCTTTGTGGTATATAGTGTGTCAATATTTTGCTTGTTGAAGCAGCAAAGTATGGTGGGTATATCATCATGCTTCTACATACACATGCACAAACATGGTCATACCTGAATTGGGAGTTTGACTTGTGAAGCAATTTGGTAGGTGGAGCAAACAGAACTACATAACAAAGAGTCAATAATGTACTAGGTAATGTCCGCATATAATCTGGGACCCAGGCAGCCTAGTGGCAGAAGCCACGAGCCTCCCAAGGACCACATTATATGTGGTAATGGCCTGGACCAATGAAACATTATCGCACATAATTGCATTTGGAGAAATTTTTGGGGCAGCTATCTCAAACATTTCTTTCTCAAATGAGCAAGAATTTATGGGATCTCTATTATGCAGTATATTTGGGGGAGCTATCTCAAACATTTCTTTCTAAAATGAGCAAAAATCTATGGGACCTTTATTATGCAATATAATATAGGCTCCAAAAAGGCCTAAAATTCCAACCAAAGGCAATTACGTGATGTGAACCAGCGCAGTTGAGCCAGTTCTACCCAGGAACCCCGCCACTCAATGTAAACCAATGACTGCTGGACACATTAGCACCAGATGGTTATGAATGAGTGCCAGTAGCACAAACGTATACCTGGGTAACCATCTGATGCTGATGTGCCAAGCAGACAGTGGCTGTCTATAAATTGAGTCCCGTTACGAGGCAGCATGGTAGGAATTCTGACTTTATTCACAAAAAAAAGCTCAAAATGCTACTGTGTGTGCACTTAGCTGTAGTTAGCCCCTCAACTGCTCACCTACTTACCTCCTTAGGGAAAAAGGTCTCGATCTGATCCACTGCACTGAGCTTCCTATTTCTGCTATCTCCCAGCTTCTGTAGCACACAAGGGTGGATTCTTAGCCTGTAAATCCCCACCCTCTCGCACAAAGATTTGCAACCAACAAGTGACAACCTAAGGATTGGAATGTCGCTTCACAATTCATGAGGTCGACAAAGAAGGAGCAGAGAAAACAGGCAAAAGCCTCAGGTTGTTGTTCTTACTGTGGCGAATGATTCGTCCAAGAAAACCTTTTGGACTGCATAAAAACAATAAAGAAAGCATAGTAGAGGTGTTAGAATTAAGTAGAAATTGCACCTGAGTAAGAGTTTATCGTGCGATTAACCACGAAAAGTTACCCCATGTATGAAAACCACTACAGACATAATAGCTACCTTTTTTTCTGAAGAGTCATAAAGCTTACAATGCTTGAATAACTTTCCCGGAAAGCAAAACTAAAAAGCTTTACAATGGGTTGATGCCAAAATAACAAGGATAGTGAAATATTAGTGCATTTTTAAGCATTGGAGCAGGGAATGTTTGCAAGATTAGATCTGAACATAACAGTCAAGGGAGCGTGGCAACGTGATAGTTTTGTACTTTTATTCCATGTTTTCCAAGACTATCAGCATTTATTAAGACAGTAAGGGCCTGCACAAGCAAGGAACCTGACCAGACCACTATCAGCAAGCATCACAGTGCACGGCAAGATACTAGGATAGAAGCAGATTGCGTAGGACAGTCGAGATACGGCGTTGAGGCTATTTCTCATTGAAAGGCAGTAACATATAAATGAGGAGTACATAAGTACAGAATGCGCAAACATTTCTGTATTCAAAGGTGTCAAATGATAACATAAGCATATCGTGTGGCGCTTGACAGCATACAGCCAAAACAGAGAAAGAGCTCACCAAGATTTGAGCTTATGAAAATGCTAAGCCTCCCAGCCAAGAATACAAGAGGAGCAATCATTGAGACAACAAGCAGTGCACAAACTGGAAAGCGCTGTTTGGCATGTCTGGGGCGCTGCTCCGATACCGAGCCTTTCCATCGTTTCAGAGGCAGGGGGGCGAGCACTTTCCCTGGCAGCTGAGCCTTCCGCATTTTGGTCTTGCCACAGATACAAGCTGAACAACACGGATGCAGCTGCCAAACCGAAGTGCTCATTCCCTTACAATAATCTATCTAATCAATAAACAATGCTGCAGATCCAGCTCCTTATCATCCACCCACAACAGATGAATTGGCATTGGGTTGCAAAAGGCAGAGCTAAGAAGACTGAGGGAAGTCCAAGTACAGCAGCTTCAACTACAAGCTAGCACTGCTGTACCAGCAGCCATGATCAAAAGCTCATGTTTCTGTCAGCTCCATCATCCACAGCAGTGCTGCAGCTGCATTATCCATCTGGGTATCTGATCTGATCTCCACCCACTCACTGCCTTCAGCTTTTGCTCAGATCATCTTTCCTCTTCCTCACTCCATCTCCATATCCTGTAGTAGTACTGTATACTGACAGGAAAAAAAAAAACCCAGCTTTGCTGTCTCTCCCATCTCGGTTGGATGTCGGCCACGTGTCAGAGAGACACGTGGGAGATTCTGGGAGGTTGATCTTGGAAGCGTGGCGAGATCTTAATGGTTGTGAAAAGATCCAACGGTGATGGGCTGAATGTCCTGGAACTGTGAGGGAAGAACGTGGGAGGGGGTTTCTGTGTCGGCGTGTCTCTCTTTTTTCGAACTAAAAAGCTTCGAGAATCAAATGGCTATTCATTTGCCCACGTGGCAGAATGTGATGCGTCCCGGACATGAAAGATACATGCCAACCCTAGAAAAATACTAGCCATTTTAGTAACTAAAAAGAGTATAGTTGGCGTGCACCCATGAGCCACCGAGATGTGCAATCATTTTTACTCTATTTTGGTTGATTTGAACGTATTATGGAAGGAGCTAGGCAGAGGCCATTTTGCTCGGTAATGATTTTTTGAAATTTTTGGGAGAGGCCTGGAGGGGTCGGCCGAGCCTACATATTTTTGGAAAGCCGCGCCTGTGCCCGGGCTCCTTCCATTGCCTAATGAATACTTTGAAAATTTTTACATGCTCATTATGTTTCATAATGAGTAGTTTGACCTTTTTTTACCCACTCTAACGTTGCCATGTGGCAGGCGTAGGCCTGACGCCTGACACGCAGGCTGGAATGGGCAACAAGTTTTTTCTGAAAAAAAAGTGACATATTCTGCTCTTTAAGGAGCCCAAAAATTGGGCATAATATGCATGAATTATCCATTACTTCATGGTTATGTGCTTGGAAAGCGTATATAATTTATAGTGGGTTCACTAAGACAAAGGTTCCGTTGTTCCATTCAATTTCGACGTTATTTGGATAGAGAACTAGTCTTGTATATAAGTTAAGAGGCTGGTTTTTTTAACGATTCTCTGATTTTCTATAGCTGAATCTTTCCAAAATCTTCAAAAGCTGTGAAAGTTTAATGTAAGTCAGTTTTGGCACACAATTGCCAAAAAAAGTATTGTTTTATGACTAATGCGACTTTTTTGAGGTCTTTTGGAGCTATAATACCCAAAAAAAAAAAAAATTAAAATTTTTTTTTAAAAAAAATCAAGGTTTTTACACCCCAAAAATAGTTGGTGGGCCAGTGTCCCCGCACATGGCCATATGGCATTTTAGTGCTGCTATGCAAGCCATAGGTTACAAGCGGTAGCAATCTTTTATGTTTTTTTTTCTTCTAAAAAAAAATGACTCATTTACAAAATGAAAAAAGAAAAGGGAGTACTTTGCCCTCCCATTATTGTTCTTTATTATGAGTACTTTCAAAAAGTTTTATGTCCTAGTTTTTAAAAAGCAAATAATAAGAAATATAAATATAAAGCTTGAACTTTAAGCTTTGATTTCTCACTCCAAATAAAACTTTCACTTCTAAGTTCCAAACTTGAACTTGTAACTAAAGGTATAATAAACTTAAGATTGCAATATCTTGGACTTTTTGAGGAAGGACGAAGAGGTGTTGAGCATACTCTTTTCCTTCTCTGCTTTTTGTAAGTATAGGAGGGAGGATACTCTTTGCTTTTGAACCTTTTCACCATTAACCTTTCCTTTGAGACTCCAATATGTTTGTAAACCCCCATGCTCATAATAAACCAAAAATGAAAAATGATTTATTCAAAGGAGTCTTTCGGGACAACTTTTTGTTTTTGCGAAATTTAGAAGCTATTCTATCCAATTTATCAAAGTACTTAGGTTGCTTATGTTCCCGAAATTTGTCTTGGACTTGGACTTACACACATGTGAAGTACAATCTCATGTACGACTTGCTAATAGAGAATAAGTCACACTAACTACTAGATTAGAAAAATTTGGCCTTGAAAAGGGCCCTATAAGGATTGCCATGTAGGATGACAATTTTTTGGCAATGTAAAATACTAAAATAAAATCTTCTTCTACCCGCAGTCCTGCCCCCACAGTCTTCGATGGTCAGCTATTATGTGCATAATATTGTCTGTGGCTGAAAAAAAAAAAATCATAACTTTTGAACGACAACTCGGATTGAGACGATTACGGTGCCATTAGGAAGCCCTCCACGAGAGCTTTTCAACGACATTTGACATGACCCAGTTCCGAGCTACAGTGAAGAAGTTATGGCCAGTCAAAGTTTTGGTTAGTCAACACTTGGTCAACCTGATCTCACTTTCAAGCACAGTGACCTGGGTCATGTTGGGTGTCATTGAAAAGCTCTCGTCGAGGCCTTTCTAATGGCACCATAATCGTCTCAATCCGAGTTGTCGTTCAAAAGTTACACTATTTTTTTTTTTTTGCTGAGTTGCATACTATACTACAGATCAAATGGCTTATTTACGGGCTGCCCCCGACGAAAAATTACAGCTCTTTTAAAAAGAAAAAAAATCAATTTGAAAGAGCTACGTTACGTAGATTTCAAATTTGAGTGTTTTGCATGTGGAAGAAACTTTTGAAAAAATAAATAAAAATTATCTTTTTGAAAGGCCTCTTTTGTGCTCAAATTTTCTCTAATTTGAATCCAAGTCATATGTGCTAGATTACTCTTGGTCAAATTACCTAAATTCTATGGGCTAGAATTTTGACTATTTTTTCATAGATCTTAGATTCTAGGTAATTTGACCAAATGAGTAATCTAGCACATATGACTTGGATCTAACTAGACTAGGCCTATACTTCACACGTGGGAACAGACTCCACACGTGTGGGATCAAGTTATTTACAAAAGTACATGGTTTATCAAACTAGTACTTGCAATTTTTCACACTCCTCAAAAACTAGCTTGCATATGGATTTATCTACAACTCCAAGGGTTGATCTTTGCTTGATGTACTGATCCTTAGTTTAGAGAATTCTTTTAGGCAACTTAACCTCACAAGATCTCATATCTTCACCTTCATTTCACAAAAG
The DNA here is from genome assembly GCA_029204225.1 of Diphasiastrum complanatum. Classification (NCBI taxonomy): domain Eukaryota; kingdom Viridiplantae; phylum Streptophyta; class Lycopodiopsida; order Lycopodiales; family Lycopodiaceae; genus Diphasiastrum; species Diphasiastrum complanatum. The sequence continues at coordinate 62,689 of MU832725.1, forward strand.
AACTTGAAGACTTTCATGAGTATTTCAACAAGGATACACAAGCTGGACCATTGTCTAAACAGAAAGCTTAACCTTTTACACATTTTGTCTAAGCATTCTAGAAGTGTTATTGGACTTATAGATGGCTTTCAATGAATCCCAAGCCTCCTTGGCCGATGTACATGAGGCTACTTCCTTAAGTAGATCATTGCTTACATTCATTTTAATGCACTATAAAGCAAGCCTAGCCTTCTTCTTGTACCTTTGTAATTATTGTCCTCCTAGAGGTTCATCCTCCTCAACAAGGACAATGTCATAGAGGTCTTGGAGTAAAAGTAATGACTCCATTCTAACCTTCCAAATAGAATAATTAGTGGAGTTTAGCCTCTCACTAGAATTCAAGAGGTATGCACCCCAAAGATCCCATTTTGAATCTAGATTCTTGTACACAAAGTACAATATGGCCTTAAAAACTCTTGTTCTTTGAATTTGAACTACTTTGCAATCTAATTTGTGTCTTTTTTTTTTTTTTTTAAATTACACCTTAAGAGATGAAAATGATCTTTATCCTTTTAGAACAAGTTCTCCACTTTACACAATGTATTTCTCAAGAATTCCAGAAAAATTGAACACTAGAAATCTCAATGGATCTGACTTTAGTTTATGAACTCAATTTTGGACTTTTTCCTATTCTACCTATGGTGGATATATATCAAAAGACTTGGATTATGTCATTATCTGACATAAGATCTCATGTTTGTACCATAGAACATGAACTGAACAAGGGTCAATGTGAAGCTGCGACATAATACTTAACGTTGTGAAGCTGCAACAAAATACTTAACGCCACTAGGGTGCACTTTGGAGATATGCCAATTGCTAGATATCGGACAAATAAGGGAGAAAGAACAAAATGGTGTCACATCCCTACTTATAGACAAAGTTAGGGTTAGGGTTTTTGGTTCACCCAAAAACCATGTGCCATAATAACTTGACTATCATAAAAGTTTAAAAATCCAAATTGCATTTTAGAACTACTTGGGTCCTTTCTTATTTAGGCCCATAGGTATTTTAGATCTATCTCTACTTCTCGTGCCTTTGGCTTACGAGTACAGTGCACCATTTAAGGGTGTCTGACATTATATTATTGATATGTCTAATTCGTATGTCGACTCGACCATGATTTTATTCCTGTTGTCATAAGATCTGTTGGGGAGACGTTGGGCTTTGTTTTCGCTCGTCGGCCGGTCTGCAATCTCGTTGACCTTCTGGTATTGGCTTTCTAGGTGAATCTATATTCTGGAACTCCTTTTGGTTGTTTATCAATGTTCCTTGGTGTAATTCGACAGCATGATAACATTGTTAGAAGAATTTTTATCAGAATCATCCGTTAGAAGAATCTTCACCAAAATCTTCTAACATGCCCCCACTGTAATTTTGGTGATAGTCCCTTGGCACCTACGTATGTCATTGGCGTTGGCGTGCATGGATGTGAAACTGTTTCGAAAGAAAGAGAGAAAAGAGGCATACTGACAAGAAAAGAAAAAAATTGTGGCGAAAAGTGAGAAATTTTTTTACATTAAGGTATGTGCACAGGGGAATAAATAATAAGAGAAGAAAAAAGGAGAAAAATGAGGTAATGGTTAAAAACAATAAAAATAAAATTGAGTCCCTGTATGTTTTTTTTGGACTTTTATTTTTTTAAAGAAAATACCAAGTGTGAGATTTGCTTCAAAGAGGCTTTTCCAGTTGTTTGCCCTTTTCCAGTTGTTGGCCCTTTGCGGTTCTTCCGATGGGTGTTTGTAACTGTGCAGACAAATCTAGACCACAATTGGCTGCAATGGATGGATTGCAAGCGAATTGGGCCGAACGTCGAGTGTATATTTCCAAGGAAGCCAGCTGTGTACCAGGTTTTCAGCCTCGCTATATTGACAAATGATGTTGAAGACAAGCGATGGTAGGTCCTGTACAAGGGAATCTGGTCCACGATGGCCGTTGTTTTAAAGGCTTTATTTGGGTCAAAACAGTGTTCTCCAAAACACTCATCCCATCTGGTTTCAACCTTGGCAGTTGTGAGTAATGTCTGCACGTTGTAATAGGGTTCCAATACATGGGATTTGGAGAATTAGTCGCGTCGGTGAGAAAGTAGTTGAGCGCTCATTGGAAATCGATGGTTGTGCTCCAACCCTTTGCTGACTTTATGATTGGCCAGTTGTATGCCTTGATGTTGGAAGTATGCAAGGCTGTCCAAGACTGCCATCTGGGCATTGGATTATATGCTAGATCTGCCCGTAGAACCGCAGCAGCTGTGAGATATTCTTTGATGAACTTTGGGTTGCGTAACAAAGCCGCTTTCCTCCACTCTGGTTGAGGATGTAGGAGCGAAAGGAGATCGGCCGGCTTCTTTTGAGTAGCTCCTCAAGCTTTCTTGGTAATGTGTAGCCGCCTCTAGTATTGACATTTGGATATTGCTTTTCAAAGAGGACCGGCTGCTCTAAGTCAAGTACCATAAAATTTTTGTGATACCAATGTTTGTGCACCACCACAGGATCAAAGAGGTTATCCACTGGGTGAAGAGGAATTGTGGAGGTGGTTGGAAGATTAGATTTAGAGAATGAAGTGGCGAGAGGTGGAGAAGAGGGGAGGTGTGAGATGGTGAGAGGCCACGAGGAGGAGATGCAATCTCTAATTCAGGCATGTTAGGATCGATTTGAGAGGAGGTAGTGGCGGCTACCTGAGAGTCAAATGGAAGGTCCTGGTCGAAGGTGTCAGAAATAGTGAACTCCTACAACTTTGTTGTAGCACGAACAAGAAACGAAGGTAAGAGTAGATCTGTAAGAGACAGAGAGAGAGATCTGTAAGAGACAGAGAGAGAGAGAGAGTTCGCGAGTAGAGCAGAAAAAGACTAGAAACTATAGTTGTGCATGAAAGTCTACCAACGAGCAGAACACAGCGAAAGAGCAGAGTGTCATTCCACCAACGAGCGAGACATTGATGATCTCGTTCTAAAAAACTAAATTGATAATACAGTCGCTCTATTTTTGTGCATCTCCCTGTCTTGTGTTGTCTGTCTTTATTGCTAGAATAAAATGCAATCTGTGATGTGTAGTCGAGTGTCTAGGATCCTGTAAACAACTTCCGCGCAAAAGAAAATTCAAAGACACAAAATCGTTCGTGAATAAGAAGATGAAGACGAAAACGAAACAGTCTCGCTTCCGCGACAAAAGGTGCGATCTCTGTCAATTTTGAGGTCGAAGTGAGGAAAGGTTAGCTGAAGTTGGTGAAAGTTGAAGGTGGAGGCAAATTCGATGAATGGAAAGTCAGAAATCTGGCAAGGATGTCGGATAGATGGATATTGGACAATGGCGTTATAATGAGCCAAGGCCACGTTATAGCAGACAATGAGAGTGGCGGGATGATACTGTTGGCAGTCATAATATAGGGCCTAGAGCTGGTTATAAGCGAGACAGAGAGCATCAGGGAGTACGACAGCAATGGTGTGGCAATGCTTAATGTGCTCTGCGAGGGCGTCAGAAGGCTTCTCTGATCCTGTGGGGTGATATTCTGACACATATCGTACCTGCTAGTGTTGTGAAAATGAAGGGATGAATGGGGGTGGAATGAAGAGTGGGGGTTGATGCATTTAATCTAGCACCAATTGGAAGCGTCGATCGTGCAAAAAATTAATGATGGCACAAAGGTCGGCTACAAAATGGAACGGAGGACTCCCAAACACATCATAAAAATAATCGAAATCCTTAATTTGGATAAAGCCAGTAAGGACGGCAAAAACAAAAATATTTTTTATTGACCTTCGATGCAATCTGATAAATATGAATGACATCAATAAAAAACTAGTCTAATCAAATACTGAAAATTAAGAGGTAAATTACTGTAATAACCACTAGGGAGAAACCCCTAAGATGAGGATAGGAAAACACAAGAGAGACTATGGAGCAAAACCACCCAACCAATCCTAGATTTCTCCTGGAGAATCCTCCTGGATCTAGACCCCAAGCCATGCTATGTGATAGCAAGAGGAGAAGAGCTCTACAAGTAACCTAGACCAAAGTTGTCGACGAAAAAATCACTAGCTCAATATATAGAGAGTAGGATCCTGTGCATGAACCCATGCAATCCCCATGCAGGTCAACTATAAATAGGTCATAGCTCTTCATGAATTCCTCCTGTCTATATCCGTCACATGTACATGCACTACTCCATATGTCTCAATTAGAGTGTCTAGGTCCTCTCAAGGTCATTAGTCACCAACAGGCCTCGACGTGGAATTAAATCTAGGCATGACCAATAATCTCAAACACTGGAGGGCTGGTCTACCATATTAGGACTATTCCATGTCCTTAGCTGAATATGGCCATAACATTCTTTCTCCCTTAAACAGATTCTGTCCTTAGAACGGAAAAAAGAAAACATGAAACTATTCCTTAAGCTTTCAAATCTTATCCATAAAAACCATCATTCTTAGTCTGATCTTTCCATCTGAATAAGTACTCAAAGATGCAACAATATTTAAATTGTTTGCCTCTACTCATGAATACTAATTCAAATTTCAAAAGATACATTAAGCTATAAATCCTCCAAAAGGGTAGATCTTATCCAAAATAAATACTCACCACCTTCATGTAATCCCAATTACATGAAATACTGGGTGATTTTACTTTATTTCAGAAATCCCAGAAGCTAAAGAAATTCCATGTCAATATCTTGTAGAAAATAAGGCTTCTCGATATAAATATTTTAAGATTATCAAAATATTCTAAAATACCACAATTCAGTCATGTAAAATCTCTAGGAGATCCATCAAGTCTTAGACAATCATAACTCAAACCGGAGTACTACGATTACTCAAATGAGTTAACGACCCCATTTCAGCACCAAATGCAAGAAATCAACAATTATTTGTATCTCAATAGATTTATCTGTCTCCTATAAATCTGGAGATAAAGATTGAACTTAGCACACAAACACTTATAGACTACAATCAGTAAGGTAAGCAATTTCTTCCTAAGCAATTACTAAATGAAAATGCCTGTGAGATCTACACAATCTCAAGTATGTATTGGAGTAAAGAAATTTAGAGCTCAAATAATAGAATCAAGTCCCAATTGATCAAGAATTACTCATTATCTTAAGAATCCTCACCTTTCCTTATAATCTTCAAATGATTGTTAAGTATCAATTTATGATCTGTCAATCATAAACATTTAGAATCTTATGACTCGTCAATCATAATTTATAGGATTCCAAAACCATACTTAATCATTAGAAGATACTAGAG